>JASAMZ010000125.1:0-17314 GCA_030248115.1 Linhomoeus sp. GSCO2_2 | reverse complement strand
ATTGCTATCAAAGCTCAGGGTCCACTTCGGACCGAATTCATTCGTTCCACTCTACTTGGCCAAAGGGCGGAAAAGACTAAATCTCATAACGACCGACTACAACAGAAGAAGCGCCACTTTGCTCGTTGGAGGATATAGCTGCGAATTTCGGTTTGCCTTCTTCTCCGCATCCTAACACGCGCCCTAAAAGAGCAGCAGCCTTCACCATTAATCTCGCTATGAGGTGGGGGAGGGTGGGGTAGCGAGGCACCGCTGCTCCACTGTCGAAACAATTCGCAATTCGCGAAGAAAACTCGCTTTTAGACAACCCAAAATATCTGTAGTCCTCTTTTAGCGGAGATACGTGGTTGTAATGACCACCTACAGCGAGGGAATCATGGTGGCAAGTCGTTCAGCAGCTCCGCGGGCGCATGAATAAATCAATCGCCTTATCTCGGACGTCGGACTTGACACGAGTTGTGTTCGCCAGGCGGCGCCCGCCGCGTTTGCTGTCTGCTGACCTCCAAGGGCGCCGCCTGTCGGCCATGTAGAAAAATATTCTGCCATACCCCCCGCTGCGCTGCTCTTTGTCCCTCCCCCCCTACCCCCTCCCAAAATTTAAAAAAAAATTTGCCTGCGGCGCTTAAATGTGGACAAAATTTTCGCCTGCGGTGCTATATTTAGGCTGTTCTTAATCAAATTTTTTGGACTTTTTACCCTATTTCCTTACTTATAATGTATACTATATATATATATATATATATATAGTCCTAGAAGCAAAATTTCCTCTCTTTTTTTCAACTCTTTAGGTCATTTGCCCCCCCAGGTTTTTGAAACTCCCCTCTCCCCTGAAATCCTCCCCCCCCCCCCCCCCCCGCCCCCCCGAGGGGGCGCGCTTCAGGTAATGCACAGTGTGCAGTATAAGCCGCTACGGTATATTCGAACTTCCACTACTCTCTCCCACCTTCCCATTCTTCCCTCCTCCATTGGGGAAGGCGATCTGCGCAGTGGAAAAGTCCACAATCCTGGGATAATCGATCCTCTTCCTGTCCAGTTGGTCCTGTGACCAGGCCAGACACTGGATGAGGGATTCTAGGCGACTGGAGGCCCACTCTTTGGGACAGTGGCGACCCCTGGCGAGCAGACTGCGATTGACCTCGCCGGTGAGCTGTGAGAGAGTGGAATTTTGGAGGCTGACAGGTGAAAGTACACCGTAGTAACGAAATCTACTGCACCACCGACAAAATACCGTGACGCCTCCAATAACCGCCCCGGGCGTTTACTTATTCAACGTACCACTACAGAAAGCGCTTATTATGCGGGGGAGGGGCTTATTGGAGACTTGACGGTAGTATATTTTCAAAAGAATAACTACAGTTTTAAATTTCTTTCCACAAACAAAATCCAGCTGCCAACCATATTTCTGTGTCCATCGGACAACAAGTCGGCGAAAGGCGACTGTTCGGGCTTCTCGAAGACCAGAAGCGACATCACTCTCTCCAAATCCTGCAGGCAGCCCGGCATCTCGCGGCCTGTGAATATGGGAGATAATAAAATCGGAGAATGAATGAGTGCAATCTGAACCAAAACCATGAGGTGTGAACGGAAGGGGGAGGAGAGATGGGAATGGAGAGGAGACAGAAGGGGGGAGGGGTGGGGGCAGGGGAGGGGGAGAGAGGGAGGGAGGAGGGAGGTGGGGGGAGGGGGGAGATATGAGAGGGAGGGGGGGGAACGTACAGAGGGAGTGAGATGTGAAGAGTGGAGGAGGGGGGGGGGGGAGGGGTTGTAAGAGGAAGCGACGGAGCGAGGGGGAGCTATATAGTGCGAAATCAACGTAGTTTACAGCTTCAACACAAACCTTTTTCCATCAAGCACTCTTCGGCGTAGCGCAGGGCCTCCTCTTGTTTGCCCTGACGAATCAGCTCGATCAGACGCTGCTGCTGCAAATGTGGTTCTCCGCAAAAATTCAATTTTTTTTCAATTTTTCAACAAAAACACCTTACCAAAAGCAGAAAGTGCAGTTTGGCGTCGTCGTCAAGCAATTCGGGCTGTAGATCGTTGATCTGTCTAATGGCTGCATTAGTATCGCCGCTTTCCAAACTTTCCCGAATAGTAATGCGTTCGTCCAAAGTTGCGTAGGCCGTTTGTAGATGGCGTTTGCCTTGCGACGGATGGAACATGGCTGGAATTAATGAAAAATCTTCAGTTTCGTTATGGAATTGTATACGATGGAACATGGATGCCGGGTTTTTGGCATGGATTTTGAAACTTCGAGTATTTCGGATATTTTGTCACGCGTTTTGGATTTCCATTTATATTCTGAATTACGACGCACCATTTCATTCAAGAAAAAGACGAAGTCGATGCGAGATCACAGTAACGAAATTACCCAAAATGGTTACTAACACTGCTCGTTTTCTGGCAAAAAGCAATACTTTCTCATTCCCAAACCTCCGCTATCTTCTGTGCCGTGGCCGTCGTCAAAACCGATATTTTCAGCAGTATTTACGCTGGGCAGGCACAATTTCGCCTCGTCAGCTAGCAATTCCGCAGCTTCTTTGTAGCCTTCTGAACAGAGATGTAAAACATTTTTAAAGCAACAGTCTAGTTCAAGTTCAAAGTTTTTCTTCTGGACAAGCCGACACAGTACATAGTACCGTAATCATAAAATGGGGCAGACCAGGAAAACGAAGAACTTATGCACCGTTAACAGTCTAGACAAAACTGACAACAATATGTGACAAACTGCTACACTTTTGGAAGTTTGCCAAGTTTTGCGCATATTTTGTCTTCACTATGTAATTTTGTGCTTCATATTGTAGAAATAGCACTACTTCCAAGGATCAGCAAACTTCAAACATTTTGTAACCGCCACGGTAATTTTCAATTTGCAAAATCGAACAAATTACTACCATGTACCTCACCTGTGATCAAATAGTCCAGAACCAATCGATTCATGTCGTCCGTTGAAATTTGCGTATCCAGCCGAAGCCAATTTTGAATTTGCGCCTTTTGCTCCTCTTCTATGGCGGCCATTTTGCTATCATTTTTTCAAAACCATGCAAAATTCACAAATCCTTGCAAAAATCATTCGGATCATTCCGTAAGGTGTCACGAAGAATGGAAGGCACCAAAAGCGAAAATATCGCGTCTATTCTCGCGAATTCGACACAGAACGCAACGAAATTCGCAGAAATTCACCATAAACGAAACAACAAAATCTAACGCACGCATGCAAATCTTCACGCTACTAGAGGTTCCAACGGGCCGGGGGTTTTCGGCCCGGCCCGGCCCGTTTTAAAACCCATGATCGGCCCGCCCGGCCCGGCCCGTCGGGAATTTTTTTCCGCCGCGGGAATGTGTATAGCTCAAGCATCTGTGGACCGATCGCAATAAAATTTGGGGTAGGCAACGATCATTCGGTTCTCTAGATTGTGTCAAAATTTCAGCCAAATCAGAGAAGCACAGCGCCTACACTTACACGTTAACCTAGGTGTACTTTTCCGACGCCACAAGAAAGCATGAGTGGCGAAAGTGCGCCTCCTCTGGCATGGTCGCGAGGGCGCACAACGCGAACGATCTCCGCGAGCTTTTAACACAAGCAATGACACATATTTGGCTATGCTGTGTGCAAATATCGCTGCAATCGGTGCACCGACGCCTGATCTATGCGGGTTTCCGCGTAGCTAGTCTAGCATATGTACAAGAGAAAGCTTGGTATGATTTCAGTTTTGTGGGTCGGCCCGCCCCGTAAAATTTTTTTCTGGGCCCGGCCCGATATTTTTTGAGTCCCGGGCCGGGCCACGGGCCCGGGCGCCCGTTGGAATCCCTACACGCTACCCGTCTAAGCACGTCGAATATCGCAAATGATACTCAAATAGCACCCAAATAACAAGGAATCGATATGACGACACTCGAGATAGGTTTCAAGTGAAATTCTCATGGATTTTCTCGCAAGAATATACCCGCATAGCGAAGGCGAAATATGTAGAAATTCAGGCTATTAGTATTCCACGACCCAACGACCCACGACCCAATCAACGACCCACGAGTCACGACCCAATCCACGACCCAAATCAGAAAAAGCGCATTGCGACTTGGGACGACCCACCGTATGACTATTCTTGGTAGACAGAGACGACAGAAACTGCAAATGACAGACGCAGCGAATTTGGGTTGCACCATGGGTTTCTGGGGTGCAGATTATAATCTGGCATTGGCAAAGCATGTTGATGTTGTTTGCTGTTAATTTTTATGAAATCCCCTGATTTTTGGATTTTTACAAGTAAAAAAATAATCAGGCCATAACTTTCGCAAAAGTGGATCGATCTTGGCGATTTTTGGACATGTTGTAGTCCTTCAGATGCTCTACGAAGCGGCACTTGAATGGGCCCCCTAGGTGGTGCGCCGCGGGAGTACGGTAGAAAATTTAAATCTCTAAGAAAAGTGGCCCTTAAAACACCATAACTCGAGTTTGCGACAGCGGATCCTCACCAATTTTTACTCTGACTTGGAGACTTGTATAGCCTTTCGAACGAGACAAAACCGCCGAGATCGCTTTTGTCGTTCGGGAGATCCGCGGGGGCAAAGGTGCTGGATCCCGGGTGGAAAATTGGGATTTTCGACTTTGGGAAGAATTTCGGGCTGGAATCAAAGAAATCACTCCTTTAGCTGTAAATTGACTGGTGCAACGTATGTTTTCGACGTATGTTTGCAACGACGTCGAAAGTTGGTCTAGACGATGTGTCTTGACAATTTTAAGGTGTCATGCCCTGGTCGCGGGGTCAAATTTTCGAAATTGAATTTTTGTTTGTTTTGCGATTTTGGACGCAGCTACCCTGATATCGGCACCCGGCCAGCCAAAAATTAAGTCCCTGGGTCGAATTTTCAAATTGCGTTGACAGCTGTGCCTGGGCATTCTGATGCCGCAGAAAACGAATCCGGCGTTTGTTGGCTGAGTTACAGTTCATTTAGCCTGATTTTGGCCAAAACTTTACCTTCTGGAAGTTGTTCGAGTTACGCAGATTTGAATTTGGATTCACCATATCAAACATCGCGCACTGATCCAATTTCAAACTTTCTACACTAAAGAACTTGGGAACGAGCCAAAGAGTGGGAACAATTTTGGAACTCAACTTTGGCCCTTTCGACCAAATCCTCAACTCAAATCACTGCAAAAGTATCCTTCACCAGGTTGACGAGCAATCGCACCCATACCTGTAACGCTGGGGGGGGGGGTGGGGGGGGGGACCCCCCCCCCCCCTGGCCGGAGATCTCCCCCCCCCCCCCCCCCCCCCCCCCCCCCCCCCCCCCCTGCCCGGCCTGAAAGACCCCCCTCCCAAAAATTGCGAAAATTTTCGCCTGCGGCGCTTAAATATGGCCAAATTTTCGCCTGCGGCGCTATATTTAGGCTGTTTTCCATCAAAATAAGCGATTTTTGGCACTTTTTACCCTATTTTTGCAAAATTTCCTTACTTTTTTGCCAAATTTTTTAGGTCATTTTGACCCCCCCTCTTCGGTTTTGAAAACCCCCCCCCCCCCCCCCCCCCCCAAAATCCGGATTACCCCCCCCCCCCCCTCCCCGAGGGGGCGCGTTACAGGTATGATCGCACCTATGTCAAAATAGTTTATAATCAGTGCACAGAATGCAAAAATAAGGCACCGAAGGGAAGAATATTGCATTTCTTAACAGAAACACGTCCACCATCAAATTCTACGCACTTGGCGCAATTTTTAGTCATCTACATACAGGAGATCACGAGAAATTCCGTTATTCTCAGCCGCAGTTGCCGTTTAACCTTTCTGCCGTCTCTGTCTACTCGGAATAGTCATACGGTAGGCCGTCTCAAGTCGCAATGCGCTTTTTCCGATTTGGGTCGTGGTTTGGGTCGTGGTTTGGGTCGTGGGTCGTGGATTGGGTCGTGGGTCGTTGGGTCGTGGAATACTAATAGCCGAAATTCACACTCCATCTGTCGGTTCTCGGAATAACACATTTTCGAGCACTGCTCAAGCTTGACGCGAATCTCTGTCCTTAATAATGTATTTTTAGCAAATTTTAACATTGCCGCGGACAGGGAGGGAGGGAGGGAGGGAGGGAAGGAGGGAGGGAGGGAGGGAAGGAGGGAGGGAGGGAGGGGGGGGGGGCGTGGAGAGGTGTAGGCAAACGAAACCAAACAAGGTGACAATTTTACGAAATTTCACGCACCATTCACCGAAAATGGCCCCTCTCAAAGGCGGCCCATAGTCTCAGGCACTCTCTGGCTTCCAGGCTGGCGCGACGGCGCTTTCTGGGCGTGTCGGCTACAAATTTCGTTTTTTTACAATTCACCAAAAAATCCCACAATAATACACTTTTCCAACCCGAATCCTCAGTCGGTTCTTTGCGCTTCCTGTCCTGTGTCAGTGTCAGATCGATCATTGAGCTCGAGCGGTGCAAACTGTGATTCTTGCCATTCTGATTATTGCCATAATTTTGGACATTTTCCATTCCATTTTGGGTGGTGGTTGAGCTACTATGGGGGTTATTGTAGGGAGTTTTGGGCCGCAAGCCGGGATTCGCCGAGTGCTTGCCCACTGAAATATTATGTTGGGAGTGCATTTATAGAGATCGTCACTGTGTCATTCTGAACTCGAGAAAAGCATACACTAGCTGCTCTACTATCCAACTCCTCCTCTTCACTGGCTGAACTACCGTAGTCCGTAATATGAGAAACTACGTAAAATTACGCCTGGTAGAATTCGGGCAAGGAGTTCACTACTGGCTCACAACCTACCTCCCTGTAACCCTCCCCCCCCCCCCCCCCCCACCACATATCTTCTCTTCCTATCTATCCCATCCTTTCCCCCTCACAAAGTCAGAAATATTACGCAGACCTACCCACGTCCACGCAGCGCCAAAAGGTGCAGGGTCGACAATATGCGTTGCCTGGGCGGAAGCAGTCCTTCCCTGCAACAAACCACAAATTTTCATGGTTTGTTCCACAATTTTAAAATTTCAAATTCCCGCCACTACAGTAATACCCTTGTGACACTGAAGGTTCTCGAGGCAGTATTGGGGCCGATTCAGCCACAAATCCACCAGTTTCCAACAATCGTTGCAGAATTCCAATAGAGGCAAAAATCCGTCGGGGGATTTTGAGATTTCCCCACCCACTCGGAGGCAGCAGTCGCAGAGAGAATTTTTAATCGTGCGGTTGGACTAAAATTGGTAAAAAAAATTTATATAGTTTGAAAAACAATTAGCGACAGTTTCACGGGAGTCCACTCGCCAGTGTGGCTGGGGGTGTGATAATTTGGTACGAGACAAAAATTTTCGACGCAAATGAGCGAGAACAGTGTTAGAACGCCATGACAACCTAGCAAAATACCCAGTCGGAAGCGCAACTTAGCATTTATGGAGGAGGGAGGGGGGGGGGGGGGAACACGTGGGACAGGGAGTACCGTCCCCTCCCCCCCCCCCCCCCCCAACTCCACCTCATACTGCCTCCCACCCCGCAACATAAAACTCGCCAAAACGCGTTGAGATTGAAAATAACTAAAGAATAACCCCTCCCCCCCCCCCCCCCCCCCCCCCCCCCCCCCCCCGACCCACCCACCAAAGTAAGGCGAACGCAATCGACGGCGGCCAAAGCGGAGGTGGGCCGAATTCGAACAGTGATATTGTCGTCATTTTCGGAATATCGTTCAGCGGCGGCGGATTTCGGAGATTTCGACGGCGTTTCCTCCGGAGGCAGGGAGGCTGGAAAGGGGGGGAAGAGTGCTGAGTGAATGAGTGCGTGCATTGTGGAGTGTGGGGGGGGGGGGGGGTTGGGGGTTATACAGTAGTGTAGTCGAGGCTGGGTGGCCAATAAAGTCGGAAACTGGGCTTCGAGGGGGCATTGGCGGCTCAATCTCATACATCAGTGTCTCCTCACCCACCTCCCCTCTTGCCCTCCCTCCCATCCCTCCTCCTCCCCCTTCCAAACTCGAGGGGTCTCTCCAGGACGCAGAACTCCCTATTGTGTCTAAGAGAGGCCACTCTTGACTCATCAGTAATGTTTGGTGCGAGTGTTGACTCTTTGCTATCGTTATCACGAGTGCTATTCTTGCGAGGGGTTGGAGCGGCGCTCTTGGGACGGGGGGGGGTCTGTGGGGCTGGGGGGGAGCGCGCGCCTAGAAGGAGGGCGAATCGATTTTTAAAACGGCTAGGTTCTATGGGACTTCTCAGGACAAATTTTCGACTCGAGGTGGGGGGGGGGGTATGTTCTACCTCCACCCCCTCCCCTCACATGTAGGTGCGATCCAGAATTGGGCCAGGGGGGGGGGGGGGGTTTGGGGTTTTGGGGGGGGGGGGGGGAGGGGGGTCTCCGGGGATCAGGAATCCGTTTCCTGATCGGCTCAAAAGTGGGGGGGGGGGGTACGGAAATAAATGTACCAAAAAAGTGCCAAAAATCATCTATTTTTGCTTTATTTTGATGCGAAATTCATAGAAAATGGCCAAAACTGCGCACAAATAGCGCCGCAGGCGAAAATTTTGACCAATTTTGGACTGATTTTGGGAAAATTTCCTTAATTTTTCCGGCTTCCTCTGGTAGGAGGGGGGGGGGGGGGATCCGGGCGAAAATTTCTAGGGGGGGGGGGGGTATCCGGAATTCCCGTCCGGATGGCCAAGGCTAGGGGGGGGGGGGGGGGGGGGTAACCCCCACCCCCCCCATCCCCCCCCCCAATCGCACCTATGCTGACGTCCCCACTTCCTCATACTCATACCACCCTGTGTTGTGTTGTCCTCATCATCTCTGTTGCTTCTCTTCATCGCAACGTCTGCAGCCGACGGAAGAGGAGGAGGCGGAGGGCGCCGTGAGCGCCGAGGAGCTGCAGAAGCGCAAGGACACCTCCAACAAGCTCACCTTCGTGGCCGCGCAGCTGCTTCGCTTACTGGTCAGCGGCTGGTTCTACCACTTCAGCCTCGTCTCCACCGTCTGCGCCGTCAACGGTTGCGGGTGTGTGGCCCTTGCTTCTCGGCTCGGTCGCAGTCGATTGATGCGTTGACGCGTTCCCCCCGCTGTTACACAGGCTGAAAGCGGGTTCGATGCCGGCGACGCCCGTCTTCGGCCACTGGAAGGAGTGCCGGGCCCATCTCGCCAAGCAGGTGGGATAGCTAAAGTCTGTTCAAGAAAGGCAGAGACTGAAGGTTATTTGAGTCTGCAGACTTAGTGCTTCGGGAAACCCAAATGATTTATGCATCGTTGGATACCCCTGTCGGAGTGTGTTGGCGCGGTGCGTGTTTTGCCATAATCACGCAACACGCACTAGTTTGGAGCGCACATGAAAAATTCGAGGTTTTGTACAGGGTGTCCGGCTTTTGACGCGCTAATTTTGAACCTGAAATTACACATGCATTTATTTGGCAAATTAATAAATTCAAAATTTTAAATATTTACCCTCGGCCCATCGGAGTAGAATCGCTCGAAGTCTATGCCGTTTCTGCGCGCGTCGGCGCGAGTTTGATCGCAATAGGACTTTCTACTAATTGAATTTTTATACTCCACAAAAAAGTGTGGAGTATATAGCGTTTGTGCGCGAAACGCAGAAAATTACAGTCAACGGCGTTCGCGCGTGAAGCGGCCGATTTCCAAACGGTCTTTTGCGTTGGGTAGGCCTAGTAAGTGGGCAGGGTGGACACCAAACGGGGTCACGCTGCGGGACCCCGTTGGCGGGAAATTCAAAAATTTAAATTTTCAAAGTACTGAAAAATGGGTTGGGCAAGGTAGAACTCGAAAAAGTTGCATATAATGGTATATACTATCTTTTGATATGTTGTAGTACTCGATAGTGCCGAACACGGAAAAAAAGAATTGGATCGCTGCGGGACCCATTTTGGCGCCAAATTTGAAAAATTCGCGATTTTTGCTCCTTTTCCGACTTTGTCGGGTTGCTGTGCGAGCTAGGTAGCAGTTAGAGCGGCGAGACCGCTTTTGTTGCTCCTTCCCAGATGTCCTCTATCGAATGGCCCATGAACGGGAAAAATCGATCGAAACACAAAAAAGTTATTTTCCTGCAACTTTTTTGATTCCGGGGTCGAAAATTGCGATTTTCGCGTTTTGACGTCTGTAGCGCCCGAATTCGTTGCCGGATCGTTCCAAAAGTGGTTGTAAACGATTCTACGTTGAAATTTGGTCCAGAATACTGTTTTTGACAAATTTGCAGAGCTACAGTAACCCTGCCGCGTAAATTTGAATTTTGGGTGTCCGGTCGACTTGGCAATATTTTGCTCGATTTCGGGGTTTTCGAGGGCGCTGATTACGAATTTAGCATTCGTTTAGCGCTTAGATGATGTTTGAACGTACCTATGACGAATTCGCATGCTACCATACCCCAAGTGCAGAATTTCGGTTCTGCGAGTCCATAGGAAGTTAGGGGTGTTGTATGTTGATTCTGGGGTATTCTGGGATGTAGATCACGAATTCAGCATTAGTTTTGCGATTGGGGGTGTCAGGGGGCCACAACAGCAGATGAGTCACCGTGCGTAGGAGTTCAAATTTGTGGAGTATACTGCGTCCCCCGGACGACTTGCCTGGTTCTCATTTGAGAAATCGTCAGAATTTCCTGGAATCAGAGCACAAATAATGCTAAAACGCAGATTCGAAACACTACCGTAATCCATAGAACCCACCTTCGTCGCGTTTCGACTTCAAATGCTGTGCCATCAGATTTGTCAGGCGCCAAAAACGACAGCTGGCGCAATTTTCCACATTGCTGCACTTTTCTGAAAAGATTTCTTACACTTTTGAAAATATATATTGCAATTTCCATGAATTTTCAGCTTCTGCCTACCCGCGCATCGAAAATTCGCCAAGCACTCAGTCGGTTTCTCCAGCCACAAATTGACTGAGCTCCAACAATCTTGGCACAGTGCCAAAGTGGGACAAAAGCCGTCTTTGTCAAAATCTATATCGTTTCTGGATTGTTTGCACCCGCGACATAACTGTCGATTGCTCCATTTGACGGAGAGATCCACTAGAGATTCGCACAGCGGGAGTTTAGCTGGAATATTGAAGAATACGAGAAAATTTGCATTATTAATCTTGTCAAAAACGTGTCTGAAATTATTACGGCGTTCCTCCAGAGGTTTCTCGAGATAATTTCCCCTTCTAAAAGGGCTCAAAACCTGCGCCGACAAGCTAGACTGCAAAATTTCACTCTTCGGCCAGTGGGGGAAGGATACCAGACCCATAGTTTGGAATTTCGACTAAATCCCTGCCTGAGATTCCAATTTAAGCCAAAGTTCTAGTCTCTACAGCAGCGCAAATTGCTTTACATTCCTAATCCTAGAGCCGTTTTGAGAATCCAAAAATATCAACAAACAAAGCTAAAGACGCGACACAAAGACGAGATTCCGCATATGTTCGCCACACGACTATCTGTTCTAAGAAAATACACTTTGACACGATTCATATTCAACGCGTAACTTTGCAAAATTGTGTTCGAGCCCTCCAAAGAAGCGTACTTCGCCATGACGAAAACTAAATTTACCGGAAGTGTAATGAAGAAAATACGCACTCCTTTAGCTAGAACTTCTCCTGAGTTACTGAAGCTTTCAAACTTCACCAAGTACCGTATCAACGGATATGCAAAAATCACTCATCCTTAGACAAACCGCCACGGAAAATACATTGGGCCCAGAAAGACAAGGTTAGTAGATGGGGGCAGAGCCCCTCGGGGCACTCCTCCCCTCTTTCAGAAGAACCTTGGGAGTTGAAGCATGCTGCCCATTGATCAACGAGACATGTCAGTGAGACTTACTGGCCATTCTGATCGCAAAATTAATAGCAAATTCGGAATTGTCACCCTCCAATACCCCACATTCGACATACAACACACCTAGCTTCAGCTGAACTGACACAACCAGGTTTTCCACTTGAGGGCATGTATGGTGGCAAGCAAATTCTTCAGATATGGTCCCACAGATCTCAAAACGAAAAACCAATGTCAGATTCGTGATCAGCGTCCCCGAAAAGCCGGAATCGAGTACTTACACGGCAGGTGCCCTGGACAAATCGAGCAACCAAAATTTTGAATTCAAATTTCCCGCCAAAATACGCGTCGGACGAAAAAAGTGCTTATAACAAAAACAACGTATCTTTTGATGCTCTATCACGTGAAAGTCCAATTGACACCAAAATATCTCGACTGACCCCACTTTACACCGAAATACCAAAAATTTGTAGGAAAAATGTGAATTTCACCAAAAAATTGCCCCCGCCGAAACATGAAATTCAAAACCTATGAAGATACTTGTAAGCCTCACAAACCCTGTTAATATCGTCGGAATCGATCCGCGCAGTCAAAAATGGGAAAGGCACCACTTTTTGAATTTTGACTGAAAAATCGATTTTTTTGATTTTCACACAAAATTCGGCCTCTCCGAAAGAAGCGACCTACTACACATTTATAGAGCTCGCCGAGCTCTATCGAATGGTGTTTGTCCCATCTCGATATGAGCACCCAATCAAAAGTTACGCCGGACCGAAGTTTTACCAGGAACCCCGGGACACAACTTTGGGCAATATTTCCCAGCCCCGGGGCCGGCTGCCCCGGCTCGACCAAGCAGTGCGGGGCGTGAATTGACTAGGTGGGCCCGGTCCTCATAAACAAACAACTCCTCCTTAAAAAAAAAAAAACTACAGGCGGGGGCGGCCACCCCTCTTTTTGGGTCGAAAAACCGGGTTTTTGCTCCCCGCCCGGGCATGACCGGGCCCAGCCGGGCCGCCCCCCCCAGATAGGCCAACCCCCTTTCTCTTATTGGCCCGGACGCCGCTCCCCTAACTTCCTCCCGAACACTACTTAAGCGGCCCAAGCTCAGTGGAGGGCGGAAAAACAGGCTGGCGGCTTGCTGAGAAACGGGGGCCCCAGACGGAAGTCGAGACCTTCGATGCACACTGCGCAATCCAGAGACCTATCGAATAAACAAGGGAAACGTGCAGGAGAGCCTGCAGTGAAGCACTCCGACCAGAACGGGAGAAAGAAGACCGCCACTCACTTATCATGAGGGGGAAATAAGGCCGATTTCCACGCCGCAGAACCGAAAAGAAAAGGCAAGGGGGGGGGGGGGAAGAATCAAAAAATTTTCCACAAATTTCGCCGGCGCGCGAGTTTCAGAGTACGCATATTCCCTCCCCCTACAAGGACCGGCCGGCGCGCGGCAGAACACCGAAATCCTGTAGACCAGGCCGAAGTGAGTCCAAAATGTGCCATTTCGCTTGGATTCTACCGGTAGCCGGCAGCTCAGATTCGGGGGCTGGGCCAAACGCAGACTCGCCTTGCCATTTTGGACGGGAAGAATTGACAATTCATGCGCAAATGCTTACTTTACCACGCCGTCTTTCCGCACTGCATTTCCTTCAATTCAGCAGTTTAAATGCGCGCGCAAATTTGAGTTACAACATAGTTTGAGGAGAGTACGGTAAAAGTTGCATTCAAATTTGAATTTCGGCATTGGGAAAGTGGCTGTTTAATGGCAAAATCGACACAAAATGGAGAAACCAATAGCGAATTCGCGTTCCTCGCCGCTAAATACCCTGGAATCGACACTTCAACCGTACAATTACCACACTTCCAGTTTCGTCGACGTAGGGCTACGGTAGGTCAATTTTGGGACCAAAACTCGCCAATCTTGATCCGAAACGGCAAAATAACGCTCCATTCGGCAACAGCGACCTCGAAAGCACCGGAATCGACTCCAACATTGATGAAGACCACCCGGGTGGAAATTCGAATTTTGGACGCGGCCGGGGTTCGGTAGCCGAAAAAATATTTTTGAAAATCAATTCCGGATCGGTTTTCAACGGGGAATCGCGTGGTGCAGTCCATTTGGTCATAAATCGTCGCAATCGGGCGCTAAAACGGCCGGAAGTCAAAAATTGGAATTTTCGACCCCCGACGGAGACCCGTTGCCAAATCAGAACTCAAGATTTCCGCGGCGGATTTCAGAGATTTTGATCTTAAATGAAAGAGAACATGATAATCTTGCCGATTGGAGATATCTGGCCGGATCCAACAACTCCCTGATTTACTAGGATTTTTTAAAGGCAAATTTTTGTCCAAAAACCACTTTCGGCTACCGTAACCCGAGAACGCGTCGGCCGATTGGCTCGGGATTTTTTTTCCCCTGTTCGTCTCGTCGAGGGCTATAACATATCCAAAGGGCGTCAAAATCGGCTTACTATTCCAGAAATTCCAGCTGGGTGAACACCTCTCCAGTAAGTAAATTTTCAAACTTTTGAATTTTTTTCGAAATTTTCCCCACTACACGAAAAAAATGAAGCTGCCGTCCACGCCCTACTATCCCTCGAGAGCTATCGATTAAAAAAAACCCCGTCCAAATCGGATGAACCACGCGCGAGAAATCTTCGGTGGAAACCATGGTAGCTTGATGGTAGCAGCTCCACTAGCACTCCGCCCCTTTTGGGGTCGGAGTGCTCAATCGCCCTGATCGGCCGAAAAATCGCCCTGATCGCCCGACTTATGGCCCGACTTATGAGCGTTCCAATTTACACAGAATCCGCACCATCACTATACACCCCTCCTCCTTTTTGGAGGAGGAAGTGCAAAAGCCGCACACAAACAACGAGGAGTGCGCCACAAACAACGCAAAGCTTTTCTGAACGGCACCAGAATACGCCATTTTCAATCCATCATTAACCGACGAGCACTAACATTCACGGTCCTCCTCGATCTGCTGGAATCGTCTGGGGTTTGGCGGCGGTTTGTTTCGATTGGGGGCCCCTTCCCTCTTCTTCCCGGCCAATGGCGGTGGCTTCCTCTTCCTCTTGTTGGCTTTGGCGGAGATTCGCTTGAGGAACACTTTGCCGTCCTCCTTGGTCTGCAAACTACGGGTACTATATAAGTGCGATTTTCAGCTGGAATTTCGAAAATACTGGGTAGTGCTCTGAAATGCGTCCAAAGTGGGCTTATTCAACGGAGGCAAAATTG
Source organism: Linhomoeus sp. GSCO2_2 (assembly GCA_030248115.1). Taxonomy (NCBI): domain Eukaryota; kingdom Metazoa; phylum Nematoda; class Chromadorea; order Monhysterida; family Linhomoeidae; genus Linhomoeus; species Linhomoeus sp. GSCO2_2. The sequence continues at coordinate 2,365 of JASAMZ010000125.1, read as the reverse complement.
TGGTAGATTCTGGGGAGTCGATGGCGCCAATTTCGAATTAGAGGGTCGTCTTGCGCTTTGAAATTGGGCAACTATCATTCCGTGATGTATGATCAGTGATCCGTGATGTGTGAATCCGTGATTCCGTGATGTAAACGCCGATCCGTGATGTAATCTCAGAATCGATTGGGGGATCGAATCTGTGATGTACCGTAACCCGATCCGTGATGTAATTTTAGAACAAGTTGGAGAATCAATTTTGTGATATACCGGGGGGGGGGGGGGGGCGACACGCAGCAGAAAGGCGAAAATATGACGGGCGCCACTTAACTCAATTCGCCGTTGCTCGCACTTGCCTGCACCGATCTTGACAAAATTTTGCACACTTATACACTAATATGTTGGCTTTCGAATGATGTATAAACGGACCGTCTCAACGCCGCAATCGGGGGAGAAATTGGACGAAGTTTGAAATTGGCGCCACTTTGGCCGATTTCCGCCGCGTCAAACTTTATTTTCCAGCTCACGCTAGAGAGGAGCTAAAACTTCTTTGATGGGATATTAGCGATTCTCCGACTCATTCTGAGAATACGTCACAGAATCTCATTCTGAAGTTGCATCACTTATTGCAGTTTAAATCACGAAATTTGATTACGGTGTATCACAAAATCGATTCTCCAACTTATTCTAAAAATACATCACGGATCGGCGTTTACATCACGGAATCGGGTTACGGTACATCACAGAATCGATCTCTCGATCGATTCTGAGATTACATCACGGATCGGCGTTTACATCACGGAATCACGGATTCACACATCACGGATCACGGATCATACATCACGGAATGATAGGTGCCTTGAAATTGTGGGAATTAGGTAGAAATGTGCAAGTTTTGGATTTGCGAATTGTCTGTTTTGTGGTTGTGTGTGCGTAATTTGTTTCGTATTTCGCCACTGCTTCAATTTGCAATTTGAAGCACTCGTTTCCCTACTTCTAAAATTTAATAAAATAATAAATGAATAATAAAATATAATTTCAGCAACAAAATAAACAATAAACAAAAAAAATAAAATGCACCACCCAAAATAAAACAATAGACTTTAAAAATTTCAACAATTACCAATTTTTAAATTTCAATTACCACCCACCGACTCGAACTCCAAACAGAGCTGGGCGTATTGGTGCGCTTCATCCAACTTTCCACTTTGCAAACAGTGCTGGGCCAGGAAGCGATAGCAATGGGGTTGGTTGACGTCGTCCGCCAACTGTAGGGACAATGGGATTACTGTATAAATACTATAGAATAATATAAAATGTAATGAAAAACATGTTCTTTGCCTGCTGTTGCTCTAGTTGCGCGAGGAATTTGGAGAAGCAAGCGGCCGCTTGGCTGTCGTCGCCCTGCTTCTCGAATAGTCTATAAACAAGACAAAACAGATCAATTAATTTTCTATTAATTTTCGATAAAAATAACCACACTCACTGTCCCAATTTCAACAGGGCCAGTCCCTCGATGTCGCCCACGCAGTGGGCCTTCCAATAACATTTGTGGGCGTCCTCCAATCTACCCACTTTCTGGTACATGTCACCCAGGGAGATGGCCATTCGGGAGTCTTGGGGCCTGTGGTTACGATAACAATTCCGACTACCAGGTGTTGCTCAAACTGATTGAAGTTTGTGATCCGCGATTATCTGAACCTCCACTCCCCCCCCCCCCCCCCCCCCCCCCCCCCGGTTTCGCCTCCTTTTCTCCCACCCCCTTCCCTCCCACTCCCCCCTCTGCCTTTCTCCACCTGTTCGCAACCCCCCCCCCCCCCCCCATCTCTCGCTCTTCCCCACACCCCTCCCCCCCCCCCTTTTGCCCTCACTATCCACCACCCACCATACACCATTTCCTCCCCTCCCTTTCACCCCCCCCCCCCCCCAACCATAGGTGCAGGCGGGGGGGGGGGGGGAACGACCCCCCCCTCTGGCCCTGGCCTCTAGTGGACTTTTCACTGATACTCCCCCCCCTGGCATCCGAAATTCAGGAAAAAATCCTGAAATTTCGGAAATTTTCTTGTGTTTTTGGCAGTTTTTGGTCCTATTTTGTCCAAATTTTCGCCTGCGGCGCTATATTTCGTCCATTTATGCACAAATTAGCGTGTTTTTAACCAAATTAAGGCGATTTTTTGCGTATTTTTGGCAATTCTAAAAAGCTGTTCACTGGTCCCGGGACGGGACCCCCCCCCCCCCCTCTCAAAAATTTTCCTTAACTAGAACCCCCCCCCCCTGGCCTCCGGGTGGCATGCACCTATGGCCCCAACTCTATTGCCTGTCAATCCTCGACCTCTTTCCCCATTCCTCCCCCCCCCCCCCTCCTCCCCTACAACTCCCTAGCAAT
>JASAMZ010000124.1:5000-15401 GCA_030248115.1 Linhomoeus sp. GSCO2_2 | reverse complement strand
TATGTCCATGTACTTCGTTCAGTTACGTATTGCTCGGGAAGAGGCACATGGCTAATCGTAGGCACTGGCAGAGGCACGATGCAAAATCATCTATTGGCTAATGCCAACACCTATGGGCTATAGTCAAACACCTTTTGATGAGTATTATGTGTATTTACAGGCACGGGAAGAGGCCATGGCTAATCGTAGGCACTGGCAGAGGCACGATGCAAAATCGTCTATTGGCTAATGCCAAACACCTATGGGCTATAGTCAAACACCTTTGATGAGTATTTACAGGCACTGACATATGTATAATCGTAGGCACTGGCAGGGGCACAATCTGAAATCATCTATGGGCCAATGCTAAACATCTACTGTGGTGCACAATGAGTTGTTACATGGTTTGACCAGTGGTAGCATGCCATTGGTAACTGTGTCTTGCGACCAGTGGCGGCGCGCTATTTGTCTGCGAGTCTTGAGATCAGTGGTGGCACGCCATTGGTCTTTGCATCAGCCATCTTTTGACTTCAGAGAATCACCTACGGGCTATACAGTCTAGTCTACATTTCTCAGCTAGCTAGGTGTAGTGTCCGTCTGTCTGTCTGTCTGTCTGTCTGAAACGCTTGCCTTCCTAGCACTTCGCCATGCGACCCTTCAGCACGCGCTTGCCTCGCTAGCACTTCGCCACGCGACGCTCAGCACGCGCGCGCCTAGACGCCAGCGGGACGCCAGCGGCGGCAATCAATCGCTGCACGGCCAGCGCCGCCTGTTGCTGCCTGCCTTCAACGCAGGCATCGCCTGGACAGTACCCCCTAAAAGCCGGAAGAGTGTAAGATTACACACCTACTGCAGAAGCATCAAGCCCTCCACTCGCTTGACACTCGAGGTGCGATGTGTCAAGCGAGTTGGGGGCTTGATAATCCAAATGACGTGATAATTTGCTTGATGCCTTACACTGTATCGCCATTGAGCTGCAAATTCTTGATACATCAAAGTTGTTCTAGCGTCCAGCACCAAGCGCGCCACACAGAGAAGTCAAGACGGAATGACTCACAGTGATTGACGCACGGCATACTGTGACACCTCACAATCCGTGAGACGATGAAACATCTCAAAACAGTAGTTCTTATGCAGGTAAACTCCGCAAACAGAGCAGTAGCAAGTAGTCGAAGTGGAACCTCTATCGCCGGGGGGATGCAAAAGACAGCGCTGCCTCTTGGAACAATGTACAAATCTAGGAAAATGACCGAGTGTGAAGTCGCTGCGAACCAGCGAGAGTGCCTCAAACGTGATGGGAAATGGCCGACATGGTGGCAACATGTATGGAGTGACAGATACGGGGACAGGCGAAGAAGGCAGCAGTGAGTGCACCAGCTCAATCAGCTGGCTTGTCAGAAGCTCCTTTGCTCTGCTATTGTCGAAGCCGGGGTGGTACTGGCGATAAGCAATCACAGAGTTGACCAGAGCGCACTCCAGTAGGAACACAAATGACTTCTGCGGTGCACAATTGTATTCAGTGGCGCTGCTACTGCACAGTTCTATCCGTCCATATTCCCCCAGCACACTACTCTCGGGCATTTGTATACAGGATCATCCATGTCTGAGAGGAGCGCACAGCCGCTACCCTTTCTTTGCGCGAACACATTGGGTGGCGGGGTGGGGTCGAACAAGCGAATGCGCCAAATCAGTCCGAAGTGTCAAGACAGCTGAACACCACTATGGTATCAAGCGAATTTAAGCAGTTGATGCTTCGCAGGCATTCGTTTTCGCTTGATGCATCACTCGGCGACGTATCAAGCCGATTCCCATCTTGATCGATGAACGTTTAAGTATCATGACGCGCTTCTTCCGGCTTTTAGGGGGTACGGCAATGCACCGTAGCAGAGCCTTGCAAAAGCGAACAGAGGGGCAGTGCGCGGTACAACAGAGAGGCTAGCAATGTGCTGTTGCAACAGAGCCGAACAGTACGCCAATGCTCGCGCAGGCAATTCTAGCCACTTCAGCGACTATTTCGCTTGCAACAAGACAGATCTTGCAACAGGACAATCGGCCCGCTCTCTAGCATTTGTTTTGTGCGCCGCTTTGTACGGCGCGTTCGCGAGGCAGTCAGCGCCATTGGCTTGCAACAGGACAGACTTTCTGCAAAAGGGCAAATGCTGCAACAGTACAGACGTTGAAACAGGATCGTCGCTTTTGGCTCGCAACAGGACAGACCTTTGCAACAGGACAGATTTTGCACCAGGACAAATCTTGCAACAGGACAGATGTTGCAACTGGAAAATCTGCCCGCTTTCTATCATTTGTTTTGCGCGGCGCTTTGTACGGCGCGTTCGCGACGCAGTCAGCGCTGTTGGCTTGCACCAGGACAGATTTTCTGCAACAGGACAAATGTTGCAAAAGTACAGACGTTGCAACAGGATGGTCGCGCGAGGCGACCAGCACCATTGGCTCGCAACAGGACAGACCTTCTGCAGCAGGACAGATTTTGCAACAGGACAAATCTTGCAACAGGACAGATCTTGCAACTTGAAGACAGACCTTGCAACAAGACAGACCTTGCAACAGGACAGATTTTGCAACAGGACAAATCTTGCAACAGGACAAATCTTGCAACAGGACAGATTTTGCAACAGGACAAATCTTGCAACAGGACAGATTTTGCAACAGGACAAATCTTGCAACAGTACAAATCTTGCAACAGGACAATCGGCCCGCTCTCTAGCATTTGTTTTGTGCGCCGCTTTGTACGGCGCGTTCGCGAGGCAGTCAGCGCCATTGGCTTGCAACAGGACAGACTTTCTGCAAAAGGGCAAATGCTGCAACAGTACAGACGTTGAAACAGGATCGTCGCTTTTGGCTCGCAACAGGACAGACCTTTGCAACAGGACAGATTTTGCACCAGGACAGATTTTGCACCAGGACAAATCTTGCAACAGGACAGATGTTGCAACTGGAAAATCTGCCCGCTTTCTATCATTTGTTTTGCGCGGCGCTTTGTACGGCGCGTTCGCGACGCAGTCAGCGCTGTTGGCTTGCACCAGGACAGATTTTCTGCAACAGGACAAATGTTGCAAAAGTACAGACGTTGCAACAGGATGGTCGCGCGAGGCGACCAGCACCATTGGCTCGCAACAGGACAGACCTTCTGCAGCAGGACAGATTTTGCAACAGGACAAATCTTGCAACAGGACAGATCTTGCAACTTGAAGACAGACCTTGCAACAAGACAGACCTTGCAACAGGACAGACTTTGCAACAGGACAAATCTTGCAACAGGACAAATCTTGCAACAGGACAGATTTTGCAACAGGACAAATCTTGCAACAGGACAGATTTTGCAACAGGACAAATCTTGCAACAGTACAAATCTTGCAACAGGACAGATCTTGCAACAGGACAAATCTTGCAACAGGACAGATTTTGCAACAGGACAAATCTTGCAACTGGACAAATCTTGCAACAGGACAGATTTTGCAACAGGACAAATCTTGCAACAGGACAGATCTTGCAACAGGACAAATCTTGCAACAGGATAGATCTTGCAACAGGACAGATCTTGCAACAGGACAGATTTTGCAACAGGACAAATCTTGCAACTGGACAAATCTTGCAACAGGAAAAATCTTGCAGCAAGACAGACGTGGCAACAGGATGGTTGCGCGGGGCGACCAGCACCGTTGGGTCGCAACAGGACAGGCCTTCTGTTCTGCAACAGGACAGATCTTTCAACAGGACAGATCTTTCAACAGGACAGACCTTGCAACAGGACAGATCTTTCAACAGGACAGATCTTGCAACAGGACGGAGAGACCTTGCAACAGGACAGATGTTGCAAAGGACGGAGAGACCTTGCAACAGGACAGATCTTGCAACAAGACAGACCTTGCAACAAGACAGACCTTGCAACAGGACAGATTTTGCAACAGGACAAATCTTGCAACAGGACAAATCTTGCAACAGGACAGATTTTGCAACAGGACAAATCTTGCAACAGGACAGATTTTGCAACAGGACAAATCTTGCAACAGGACAAATCTTGCAACAGGATAGATCTTGCAACAGGACAGATCTTACAACAGGACAAATCTTGCAACAGGACAGATCTTGCAACAGGACAGACCTTAGAACAGGACAAATCTTGCAACAGGACAGATTTTGCAACAGGACAAATCTTGCAACTGGACAAATCTTGCAACAGGACAGATTTTGCAACAGGACAAATCTTGCAACAGGACAGATCTTGCAACAGGACAAACCTTGCAACAGGATAGATCTTGCAACAGGACAGATCTTGCAACAGGACAGATTTTGCAACAGGACAAATCTTGCAACAGGAAAAATCTTGCAGCAAGACAGACGTGGCAACAGGATGGTTGCGCGGGGCGGCCAGCACCGTTGGGTCGCAACAGGACAGGCCTTCTGTTCTGCAACAGGACAGATCTTTCAACAGGACAGATCTTGCAACAGGACGGAGAGACCTTGCAACAGGACAGATCTTGCAACAGGACAGGCCTTGCAACAGGACATACCCTGCAATAGGACAGACCTTTCAACAGGACAAATCTTGCAACAGGTCAGACCTTGACAATGAACAGGACGGACGTTGCGCGTGCGAGGCGACCAGCGCCGTTGGCTCACAACAGGACAGACCTTGCAACGGCCACACCTTGAACAGGACAGATCATGCAACAGGACATTAGGCCATTGACGACTACATTTCGTGCTATTCAGATCTCAGAAATTCTTCTGCAACAGGAAGGAACGGCTAGTGTATCCATATACTGTAAATACTCTAATAACCCTCCCTACAATAGTATCAACCCCCCCCCCCCCCCTCTAAATGCTATGTGCACTATAAGGCATACTGTATGCCTGCATATACAAAGCTGTAGTACAAATAATGCATCTTTAGTACATGCTACGTTGAAGATATTCAGTGCCTAGTTAGTAGGTATACTCTGTATGCAGTATGACGTATGTACATTTTGTGTACCGATCATCGGAGAGGGGCGGAAATAAGCCCCCCCCCCCTTTCTCAGAGGTTGATGCCTCCGCGGGTTTATTAGAGTACTTACGGTTTTCTGTTTTGCTAGGTAGTTCAACGTTGGGAAGTCAGTACCACAACAGCAATGCCTATGCAGGTTACCGGGCTAAATGCAATCGAATGTCGCGAAATTTGTTTACTTTATTTCTAACCCTACGGATTAAATGTCAAATTATTGCACGGAATTGGAAAACTCCGTACGAGGACAAGTAGTATAGAACTAGTGCCTTTAGCCCATAGGTGATACTGTATATCTATAGCTGAACACCTATGGAAACAGAGCCATTTGTATCGTCTTATGGAAATCAGCCACTGCTCACAGCATGTATTGGTCTATGGTTCACAGCCAATGCTCACAACAGCCCATAGGAGATTCTGATAGATCTATAGTCATTTGACACTGTGACTCTGTCAGTGCCTGCTTTTATGGTTGCACCAGCTCCCATGCCTCAGAATAAATTGAAGCTAACACATGGATGCTTGCATTTAGCCCATAGGAGATTTCAGATAGATCGAATGTCTTCTGACACTGTGCCCCTGCCAGTGCCTGCATTTACCATTGCGCCCTCTCTCATGCCTTTGATTACACTGGACTTTGCATATAGGTGTTTGTGTTTAGTCCATAAGAGGTTTCAGATAGATCAAAAGTCTCTTGACACTGCACCCTTGCCAGTGCCTGCATTTATCATCGAACCTGTTCCCGTTCCTCTGAATACACTGAAGCTAACACATGGATGCTGGTGTTTAGCCCTTAGGAGATTTCAGATAGAGCTAATGTCTTCTGACACTGTGCCCCTGCCAGTGCCTGCATTTACATTTGCACTTGTTCCCGTGCCTCCAAATACCTGTAGGAGTCTCACAACGACAGCTCTGGAGTGAATGGTGACACGACAGTGCGAAATTTCTACGAAAATGGCCAGTAGGCACTCTTTAGTGCTCAGAATGTGCCATGCAGTTGATATTTTCATGAATTTTGTGGAATTTAGTAATTTGCAAAAGTTTTAAAATAGGAGGGGATTCCTTCCAGCCAACGACGGTCAGTTTAAGCTATAGATCTCCAGGATCCGTCAACCATGTCAAGAGAAAATGGCCGGACAAACAAACAAACAAACAGACAGACTCTATGCCGCTTAGTATATAGGACTAGAGCCTTTAGCCCATAGGAGAATCTCCATGGACATTAGCATATGGGTAATCTGCAGAGCATGAAGGAGATAACGCAATCATCGAATTCAGTCACTGCAGGACACTGCAGTTAGATCTCAGGTCGTTAGACCCTGTGCCATTGTCAGTGCCTATGTTTAGGATATCGCCAGCTCCCGTGCCTGTAAATACACAATAGATGCTTGTGTTTAGCCTGTAGTCACTTGGGTTTTGCCCGTAGAACACTTCAGATAGATCTAAAGACAGTTGACACTGTGCCCCTGCCAGTGCCAGCATTTATGCTCGCGACAGCTCCCGTGCCTGTAAATAAGCAACAGACACTTGGGTTTAGCCCATAGACTTTTGGGTTTAGCCCATAGGAGATTTCAGATAGATCAAAAGACATTTGACACTGTGCCCCTGCCAGTGCCTGCATTTATGCTTGCATCAGCTCCCGTCCCTGTAAATACACAATAGATGGTTGGGTTTAGCCTGTAGATATTTGGGTTTAGCCCGTAGAAGATTTCAGAGAGATCTAAAGACATTTGACATAGATCAAAAGCTGTTTGATGCTGTGCCCCTGCCAGTGCATACAGTGCCTACGAATACACTTTGGAGTCTCACAACGACAACTCTGTCATGAATGGTGACACTGTACAGCACTTATGTCGCAAAATCAAACGCCAATTACATCGTGTGGTGCCTTCTGTGGTCAGAATGTACTGGCGCAGTCGATATTTTCGAAATAATTTGGAATTTAGTCATTGGCCAAAGTTCTAAAAGCAAAGATGCAAAACTACATGTTCTGACGGTCAGTTTAAGCTATAGATCATCGCGAACCGACAACTGTGTCTAGAGTTATGCCGCTGACAGACAAACACACAAACAGACGGACAGACGTAGGCGCCTTAGTATATAGGACAAACTTAGAGTAAAAACTGGGTACCCGATGATGGTTGATTGGCATTGTATAGTGTGTCGTGCATTTGAGGAGTATATTCAATATTGTGTCAGAATGGAAACTTGAGCATTTCTTTGGGGAGTATCGCCGCAGTTACCTCGAGTTTCCAAAGAAAGTTTGTGCCATTGTTGGGCATTCGATGCCTATATATGGTGCATTGGTGAGTACTGATCCATATATGGATCAGGAATGTTCGCCGCAGGATCACTTCGGAATGAAGAGGGTCTAAATGGGACGACACCTTTTCTTTTGGGTCACAAATGCGGATGGTGATGATACCGTTGCTGTAGATTGCAGAACGGCACTGCGAACAGACTTGCCGCGTTTCGTTTTCGATTGAATAGGTGGCAAAACATACGTTGCCGGACACATCCATGGAAAAATATTACTAAGTTTTAGTTATTTGAAATTGCCGAAATCTGCCATATTTGAACAAGGGAAACGTGCAGGAGACCCTGCAGTGAAGCACTCCGACCAGAACGGGAGAAAGCAGACCGCCACTCACTTATCATGAGAAATAAGGCCGATTTCCACCCAAAGATTCTCCACAAATTCCGCCGGCGCGCGAGTTTCAGAGTACGCATATTCCCTCCACCTACAAGGACCGGCGCGCAGCAGAAACACTGAAATCCTGTAGACCAGGCCGTATTGAGCCCAAAATGCGCCATTTCGCTTCGATTCAACCAGTAGCCGGCAGCTAAGATTCGGGGCTGCGCCAATCGCAGACTCGGCTTGCCATTTTGGACTGGAAGAATTGACAATTCATGCGCAAATGCTTCCTTTACCACACCATCTTTCCTCACTGCATTTCCTCAATTCAGAAGCTTGAATGCGCGCGCAAATTTGAGTTACAACATACAGGGTGTCCCAACAAAACCGGGCAACTTTAAACTCGAATAACTTTCGCGTTTCTGCGAATTTTTCTACCGGTCCTGTTTTTATACTCCACAAAAAGTGTGGAGTATATAGCGATTGTGCGCGAAACGCAGAAACTTTGAGTCAACGGCGTTCGCGCGTGACGCGGCCGACTTCCAAACGGTCTTTTGCGTTGGGTAGGCCTAGTGGGTGGGCAACCTGCACGACAAACGGGGTCACGCTCCGGGACCCCATTGGCGGGAAATTCAAAAATTTAAATTTTCAAAGTACTGAAAATTGGGTTGGGCAAGGTAGAACTCGAAAAAGTTGCATATAATGGTATATACTATCTTTTGATATGTTGTAGTACTCGATAGGGCCGAGGGTGGAAGAAATGAATTGGATCGCTGCGGGACCCATTTTGGCGCCAAATTTGAAAAATTCGCGATTTTCGGCCCCGGGTCAACTTTGACGGGCTGCTGTGCGAGCTAGGTAGCAGCTAGAGCGGCGAGACTACTCTTGTTGCTCCTTCCCAGATGTCCTCTATCGAATGAGCTATGAACGGAGAAAATCAGTCGAAACACAAAAAACTTTCTTACACTGCGACTTTTCGACTCTGGGGTCGAATTTGGCGATTTTCGCGTTTCGGCGCCTAGAGCGCTCGAATGCGTCGCCGAATCATTCCAAACGTGGTTTCAAACGATTCTACGCTTAAATCTGGTCGAGAAAAGTGTTTTGGAAAAATTTTCGAAGCTACAGTATCCCTGCCGCGTCCGTTTGAATTGTGGGTGTCGGGTCGACTTTTGCGATATTATACTCGATTTCGGGGTTTTCGGGGACGCTGATTACGTATTTGGCATCCGTTCAGTGTATAGATGATGTTTGAACGTACCTACGACAAATTTGTATGCTACCGTGCCCCAAGTGCAGAATTTCAGTCCCCGGAGTCCATAGGAAACTAGGGGTGTTGTATGTCGAATCTGGGGTATTTTGGGATGTAGATCACGAATTCAGCATTGCTTTTGCGATTGGGAGTGCCAGGAGGCGACAACAGCAGAAGAGTCACCGTGCGTGGGAGTCCAAATTTGTGGAGTATACTGCGTCCCCCGGACGACTTGCCTGGTATTCAAAAGAAAACACCATTGGATTTTTTCACTCAAAGTTTCAGCGAAATCAATCGGATGAACAATCTGATACACGCCTTTGACTTTTCAGTCGATTTTCTTGAGTGGCCTCCTAGAAGCCCCGACCTTACGCCCTGTGACTTCTTTCTGTGGGGGTACCTGTAGGCTGTCGTCTACCAGAGAAAGCCGAATACCCTAGAAAAACTGAAACAGAACATCCGAAGCGCCTGCGCCGAGATTCCGCGTGACATGATCGATCGTAGTCTGGTAGAGTACAAGACGCGCATGCAGAATTGCATTGAAAACGACGGATCTCACTTTGAGCAGTTCATCTGATCGATTTCGCTGAAACTTTGAGTGAAAAAATCCAATGGTGTTTGCTCTTGAATAAAACAGGACCGGTAGAAAAATTCGCAGAAACGCGAAAGTTATTCGAGTTTAAAGTTGCCCGGTTTTGTTGGGACACCCTGTAGTTTGAGGAGAGTACGGCAAAAGTTGCATTCAAATTTGAATGTCGGCATCAGGAAAGTGGCTGTTTGAAGGAAAAATCGACACAAAATAAAGAAACCAATAGCAAATTCGCGTTCCTCGTCGCGAAATACCCTAGAATCGACATTACAAACGTGCAATCACCTCACTTTCTGTTTCGTCGACGTAGGGCTTCGGTAGGTCGAAAATCGGCAAAAACTCGCGAATCTTGATCCGAAACGCCAAAATAACGCCAGATTCGGCATCAGCGACCTCGAAAGCACCGCAGTCGACTCCAACATTGATTTTGTCCTCAGGGGGGGGGGGGGTGGAAATTCGAATTTTGGACGCAGCCGGGATACGGTAGCCGAAAGAATATTTTTGAAAATCGATTCCGGATCAGTTTTCAACGGGGAATCGCGTGGTGCAGTCCATTTGGCCATAAATCGTCGCAATCGGGCGCTAAAACGGCCGGACCCCCGACGGAGACCCGTTGCCAAATCAGAACTCACGATTTCCGCGGCGGATTTCAGAGATTTTGGTCTTAAACGAAAGAGAACATGATAATCTTGCCGATTGGAGATATCTGGCCGGATCCAACAACTCCCTGATTTACTAGGATTTTTTAAAGGCAAATTTTTGTCCAAAAACCTCTTTCGGCTACCGTAACCCGAGAACGCGTCGGCCGATTGGCTCGGGATTTTTTCCCCTGTTCGTCTCGCCGAGGGCTATAACATATCCAAAGGGCGTCAAAATCGGCCCGCTATTCCAGAAATTCCAGCTGGGTGAACACACTCCCAGTAAGTAAAAATTCAAATTTTTGA
>JASAMZ010000123.1:10000-44877 GCA_030248115.1 Linhomoeus sp. GSCO2_2 | reverse complement strand
ATTGTGCTTCGAGTTTGGCTAACTGACCAGAATCTGACTGCGTTTGGTAGAATGTTGCCATTTATAGCCACCAAACAGTACAAAAATGTTCTGGTCCCAGCACGATTTCTGTCTATATAAGCCAATTCACAGATGGAAACTTCATCACAATGCCAGAAATCATTCCTGGTGGCACGATTTATATTGATGGTACGAAAGGCGATTGGCCAAAACAAGAAAAGTCCCACATCTTAGAGGTTCCATTAACGCTCGGTAAAGTCTTCACTACTGCAAGGTTTGCCCAGATTCGTCATCTCAGAGTGGGGAACCTGCCAAAGGAAGCCAGCGGAAAGACAGTCTATTTGCTGCTTGAAGGCGTTAGACCAAGTAGTCTCAACGAAGAATTGGTTCCAATCATAGCCTCTTGGCAAGGAACGACCAAAACACAAGTAGTTGTTTTTGAAGGGCCAATCGTTGAACTTATCTCCTCCTCCATCAGAAAGTTGCGACTGCACTTGCGTACCTCTTCTGGAGGCATCGATCTTCCTGCAGACTTTGAATTGTCACTGTGTCTAAATCTTCTCCATTGAATATGGCGAAAAGGAAGATTGCTGATTTGGTAGCCGAAATGGAGGGACAACCAAACCATACTAAAGCCTCCCCAAGGAAGACAAAGACCCCAACGAAAAAGACAAATGGCAACAACGTCAATCACGGCATACCAGACGTGTTCAACCGACAAGACTTCATTGGAGAATCAAGGGAAATTGAGATAACTTCTGGTAAAACTTTTCCACAACAACTAACGAGGGAGCTGGCGATGCGCTTCGATGTGCCTAGAGCAGACGACCTTTTGATTAACTTTTCAAAAAGGTAACTATAAGATCACATCTCAAATTTTATGTTTAGCTAACTGACCCAACTGTTTCTTTAGCTCAATCAACCTTTCTCTACAACTGGTCAACCAGGATGGTACACCATTGGAGGAAGCCCTGCAAGCAACTTGTCTAACAGAACCAGCACTGAATATTATCAATAGAATTGCTGTTTACTCACAGGGTAAGCTGATATTTTTGCATGAATGATTAAAATGACCAAGCATTCTTTTAGGCAGATTCAAATTCAACATCGACAGTTTCAATATGAAGAATTATGTATCCAAGCTGCAAATGGATGAGGGACGATTGGAAAGCACTCTCAGAGGTCTCTCTGGTTACAGCTATGATGAATGGCCAATGAGCAGACCAGGCATTGGAAGTCCGGCGTGGCGGCGAGATTTACTCTCCTACAGTCAGGAATGGTGTCTGAAGGCACCTCTGACCCTGTTCCCATTCACTGATAGGAACAATTCTTATATTCACTCAAACAATGCAATTAGCATTGAGTTGAACTTTGAGGTAGTCATCTTACAACCACTAATGCAACATCAACAATAAACATGAACTGAAATTTTTAGAACAGTGATTTCTGCACATTTCGGCTTGACGAAGAAGGAGAGAACCAGTCGAAACCTGTCAAACTGCAATTGGTTGACTGCAGGCTGAATATCAGTTATGCAGTTTTGAAGAGTGGTCTCCCAAAGTCCATCAATTTTGACATCCCTTTTTACAGTGAGTTTCCATTGTACTTGTATTGACTGACGCTGGCCCACAAATCTACCATTACAGTGAGAGAACTAGTATCATGGACTGGCCAGAAAGATCACGCTGAAACTTGTAGTGGAAGTATTCACCTACCAAACGAGCCCAACAGAGCAATCATATTCTTCACACCAGTGGAAATGGACAACCCCTTCAAGAACCCATTTGAATTTCTTGGTACAGTTTTGTATTGTAAAGGCAAATTTTACATATAATGCATTGTTTAGCTCACAACTGTACGGAAGTGACGGTGTCAATGAATGGACGAAGCCATGTCTTGCAACTGGATACTGACATGAAATATGGACTAAATGCTTACAATTCTGCTGTTCAAATGATGGCACCGAAAAATGGAAAGTTCGCCATCCCAAACAGAGAAGAACTTATCAAAGGACACTTCTTTGTCTGCTTTGATCTGACTAGAAGTGGGTTGCGATTGCCCAAATGTGTGATTTACAGTTTACGAATTGCTTTCGATTTAGGCGGTCGTTTTGGATTAACTGATTTGGATGTAACTTCTCTCCGAAGTCCTACCATTCTGACAATCAGCACTCGACATTCGCCAAAACTGGAACAAGATCTGAGCGTCAATGCAATGTTCTTTGCAACGTCAAACGTCAAGGCGAACATGGATAGTTTCGAGATTGACCATTTGTGATCAGAATCAATGCCTTGTGTCGTTCTCTCTGTGCACAGTTTGAGAAGAGACCATGTTTTACATGTTTACTTCTAATCAAACAGTAGTGAAAGCACTAAGGAAAGGGCTTCTGTGGTTGAATCGACCTTGCAGAGAGGAAATTCTAGACTTCGTGAGAAAAACCTTGCAGCACCTGGTGGCTACAGTAGACTTGGAAACAAGAATCGACAGAGAACAAATCCGACGTGCCATGTTTGAAGTAGCGCAGATGTTGTGATCATACTGCACTGGACTGTGATTCACGTATGCATGTATGCTATATGTTATCCTGTTGGTGACGATTTGACAGTAATCAATGTATGCCATGATAATGCACAGACAACGATAGCAGATCAACACTGACATGTACCTAGTAATGAGAATGACAGATAAAAGTTGTCGCAGACGAGTGCAGTTTCACTTTCCAGTGTAATGTCTACAGGCGCAGGTCGGAGCGACGGATTTCGCAGAAGCAGAGTGGTGAATACGGGCCTGTGAAAGTCACGGCCAGTCAAGACAGCAGTGTTTGCCAATTTGCGCACATGAGCACGCTCGCTTTTGAACTTCGTACATTCACCTGCAAATTTGTGGGCAAAAATTAGGTCATAGTTTAAATACATCTAGCAAATATAGAGTTTGAGATCTTGGACTAATACGATAACTCGTGCTTCTGATTTTGCCCGAAGTCCTAAACCTTGTCGTAGCTTTTTATTAATGTATCAATAACTTGGATCCTAATTCAAATTCTTGTGGAAATGTAAGTTTGCGTTTGCCACATCGTTAAAATATGGTGCCAATGATGCCGTACCCTAACCAGACGATTAAGCATTAGGCTCATGGGAAAATATTTTAACAAATTTGTAAGCCTGCTAAAACGATTCGCCCCGAATTTGACAGCAGTTTGATTCCGTTGCCAAATTTCGATCGCCTGCGCGACGCAAGGCAGCTCGAGTCCATCCTTCTGTCGGCAGGGCTGCGCACGCGCCGTCGTTTGTCGTAGACGAGACCAACAGATTCTTCGCCAACGAGATAGACCGGCGAAAAGCGCAGAGTGACACTTGACGAATTTGCGCGGCCGCGCCTTCCGCCTAAGTATGCACCCAAGTCCTCGGCGACAAAAAAGTCGACGCTGCCGGTGGCCGACGAAATTTTGCGCGACGCGAGGCAGAATTTGTCGCGCGATAGAAATGCGCCCGTCTGTCGACTTCGCACGCGCCAGCCAAAGTCGGCCAGCACCCGTTGGACTTTCTGGAAAGAGGCAGAGTCGATATCTATGGCCAATACGACTCGCGCAATTCTTCGCCGAGTGAAAGAGCGTGCAGAACTTTGTTTTCTGTTGATAAAACGATTGTCGCCTGTGCATTGGGTTGCGCTTAGTAATGCAAGATTCCCACGTCGTAAAATTACGGGGTCAATTTTGTCGCACGCCAGACACAACGATAAGCGTATGCCGCATTCGAACAATTTAGAAAATTGTAGGCGTGCGTAGGGCATTGCACTTGCGTTTGGCTCGATTTCGCAGGCAAAATATCCGGCCCGTGCGCGTTCCCTAAAATTGGCGTTAACTATTGCCGCCTCTGGTCTTATAAGAGTCGCGCCACAGACGGTGGTAGACGAGGCGTTGGGCGCAGGTTAGGTTGCGCAGAGCGAATTCGCGCGGCGACTGCGTTTTAATGTTTCGGAAAATCGATGATAATTTGCAAACGCCGCATCGTAAAATTATGGGGTAAATTTTGCCGCATGCCCGAACTACCAATCCAGATTTTAGCGCAAATTTTAGAGGAATCGTGTGCGCTGGGAATTTCATTTTGCATTTGCCCAAAGTCGATGACAATTTTCGTATAGTGAACTTTATACACATGATTAGCCGCATCTAGAGAAGGCTATCTTGAGAACGTTGTACAAAACCCAGGGCAGCTATTCCCGTGATACATTAACGAATTGTGCAGGTTTGAATTTGCTAGCAGACGGTGCGCGCTGAGGTAAGTCGCTTGCTACATAAATGGGCAATCAACAACCACTGTGCACGGTTTCGCAGTAGGTCAACTCGTGCTAAATATCCTTCCCCCCTCTTCCCCCTTCCCTCTCCCAAAGGGAGCAATTGCCAACTGGCGCGGCCGCGCCTCGCCGTTTCCAAAGAAACCCAATTGTCCACTCGTCGGAGTCGAACTGTTCTGCTATTGGAGGACACCGTAAGGATGGTACATAATAAGCCCCCCCCCCCCCACTCTTTCCACTTCTTCTCCAGCGTCGCCTCGATGGTCAAGTTTTAGAGGGGGTTATTTGCGTAGTTACGATACAGGGATGAAGTCTTATAGGATCTTGCTGGACTGTTGGTTAAGCAGAGACATCCCTCAGTCAAAATCGATTTCTTGTCATGAAGGCAGCCTTGTCGTTGTATGTAGGTACCGCACTTTCTGAATTGCTCTGCTATTGTTTTGTTCTCTCGCCCAATTCTCTACGCTATTTTGTGGCCCTTTGTTTGTATAATCAAACAAACTTCGTTCATAAAAACTCGACTATTGTATTCTGACTGGCATTGTATTATTGAGTTTTGATCTTTTCGCGGAAAGTGTGAGGATTTGCAGCTCCTATCGCCGCGCTTCATGGGCTCCGCCTTTATTGAGCTCCGCTTCACGAGCTCTCTCTCTTCGCAAGAGTACAATGCGAAGCAATATTGAATTCGCCATGGATTCATTATTTTTTAGCGAGAAACTGCTCCCTTTCAAGCTCTGCAATGAAAAAGTGACCGAAATACTCAGAGCCATATAATTTAGTGTGAAACACGTCACGTCGAGACCTTTCAAATGACCTTTGCGTGTATTGACATTCCGATCGCTATAACTCGCGAAATTCAAAATTTTGAGTTTCGATCGATGGAAACACAAATGAAAGCGAGTCGAGAGCTCTCAAACGGTCTTGAAATCGTCTCTCCATGACGCAAGGTGAGCGAGTGATAGCACTTTAATGCCAAAATCTTGAGCATGTTTCCTTGCGCGGTGTGTGCTTGCGTAATAAAAACATCATTACTGCCGCACGAAGGGGCACGTCGAGAGCTTTCACCTGATATGTCGGTTGCCGCTCTACGACGTAAGACGAACGGGTTAGAAACGTTTTGCGTCTCGCGAAATTCAAATTATTGAGTCTCGAAATTGGAGAGGGCGACTGATCAATGAGTCGAGGCCTATTGTTTGAGCCCAAGATCGTCTCTCTACGACTTTCCAACGCCGAGATCTGAGAGCGTGACGGACGCACGCACGCCGACCTCTCATAGGGTGTCACCCGGCTGAGGCTGGGGGAATAATTGCAGACGTTTTATTCTGGACCAATTCTAGATTATCGTCGTTGCTTTGTTCCAAGAAACGGTTGAACATTCCTTTTGTTCGTAAATTTGCAAAGTAGGCAAATCGTTGCGTATACAATCGACAAGACTGCACGAAGGTGAAGCGCACGTCTCTGGTCTACCCTAAGCGCGCTGGTGAGAAAAGCGTGTAGCTGTAATCATCCAAAATGAAGGTCGGCGCCACTGCAGCGACGATGTTGTTAGTATGGCTCGCCGCAGTCAATCCAGCTGGCCAATTGGACTTCTTCGGAAGTGACAATGACAACAGAAGCCATTACAACAGGTCAGTGTTAACCATCTGCTAATGCCTACTGGCGAGATATTGCGATTTGGCGCTCTCTGTCAGAAGTGCAAACTGTAACGATTATTGTCTCCGGTGCAGAATTGTGGAGAGGGTCACCTATGTGACTGGCTGGGGCAATGGCACGGGAGTCAACATTATGGGGTATCCGTCGAGGGACTTCATAACCGCCCACGGACTTCAAGAGCATCAATTCCGGTAGTGGCAATACAGCTCCAGTACCCAGTGTCACCTATGTTTGTGGATAGGCCTCCTCTTCATTGTAACGGCTAATCATTCAGCATCGACTATGTCAAGTCGATTGACTGCGTCCTGGCGACTTGTCTCATCAACGCCTCGGCACAGCGGCCTCCAACCAAGAATCTGACCGCTCACCTGGCTGCAATTAGAGAATGTCTGGCTCCTTGGAGCCAGTGGAATTGGCAAGCGTCCCCATTGGGAATGCGACATCTCCTGGACGTCTCCAGTCGTGAATGGCAACGGTTCTGACTGCGCCAGTGGCTTCCGGCCCGGCGGGCCAGTGCTTGCTTGGGAGCGATGAAACCTTGCCCGGTTTTCGACTTCGAGCTGCTTGTCGCGGAGAGAAGGAGGCTTGCCGCTTTCCACAGGCGCTGGCAGTCGCAACATTCCCGGGGTCGACAGAAGCTGGTGCTCTACTGGCTGGACGCGTGGGTGGCGACGCCTGCCGGAGTCCTGTGTAGTCTCCTGTCCCTTCTGCTCATCTACGGCGCCTTCAGGGAGGAGGGACCCAATCCTGGGGCCGCGAGGGAGCTGCACTATTTCGAGGTGGCCACGGACCTATTGGGCTCCTTGGCCAGCCTACTGCAGTCGAGCCACCTCGCCGACGCGTTCGTGACCTGGACACGCGGTTGTCCAATGGTGGAAGGAGTAAGGGGCCCGGGCGGTACCGAGTTGGCCAACTTCTTCTTGCTCCATCCGCTGGTGGCCATAAACCAGTTGGCTCTGCTGCTGCTGGCCAAGGAGAGGGCGGCCACTCTGGAGATCAACTACACCAAGATGGCCATCGAACGGCCCTGCACTCTGGCGGCCGTCGCCTTCTCCGCCATTCTCTGTCTCTACACTCTTATGGGCCTCTCCTACGTTCTCGCCTGGAATGTGAATGTGGAGGGATGGCCGCGATCGCCGCAGACTTACATGTACTTGCGCAGTCTTTGCTTCTTCATCGCCTACGGGGGACACACGCTCTTCGTCAGCTGTCTGTTCGCCGCGCAGCTGTACTACGTGGTCCGATTTCGACGCAAGTATGTCGCCTGGGGATCGCCACCTACTTCTCATGGACTCGATCAGGTCGGGTGCACCGACCAAACACTGCCGTGAAACGACAATGTACCTTGTAGCATTGGGACCTTCTTCAACAAACCCGAAGAGGTCGTCCGCGCTTCTACAGAAGAAGAGCAGCTTTTTGCACTTGCGCACTTAGAGGAAGGGGAGGTACTTAGAAACAATGAAGGTTCCCATAGCCACATCGTCTATGTTGGAAGCGAGCACTCGTACACGTTCCATAGGTCAAACTGTGAGGTGTACCATATTTCGTTGTTCGTCAGGCCACGCTGCTGACGCGAAGGGCGAAGGTCAAGAAGCACCTGGGCCTCTTCCTCGGCTCCACGGGCCTCAACCTACTCTGCTTCAGCATCGTCTGCGCCTGCAGCCTGCTGCAGAGCCTGTTCTATTTGAGCCTGCTGTTGCCGCCACTCTGGAAGGGGTGGTTGAACCCCTTGGCTGTGCCTCACAAGGGCTGGTCAGAGGTGGCCCACCAGTTGGCCTCGGACACCAACTCCACCTGTGGCATCGTCTTCTACGTGCTCTTCACCCCCAAGTACAACGCCTCCTTCAAGTGGCTGACGGCTACTGTAGCCGCGGGAATGAAGAAGACGGCCGCCGCTTTGTCCAAGGTCTTCTCTCGTGCCATTGCTGTATGCTCTGCGCCATCTGAGTCCACGGCGGTTGGTAGAGTGGTGTAATAGTGGGCGGGCCATCGCTGTATGCGCTTTGTTTGCCTTCGTAGGACAACCGACTTGACGATCTGTGTGCGAGTGCTGTCGTTTCTGTACTTCGTTCGCCGCGCCCCTGCGAGCATATATGTAACGTCCAGAAACCGCATTCGTCACATCCCACATATTCGGATTCTGGACGGCGACCCGTCCACGTTCCGCATAATTGCCGATTTTGAACGCGGCGCCTTCCAGAATCCGCTTTTGTGATATGAGAAGCATGCTCGTGGCTCTCTATACGCTACATAACTTGGGCGTCCAGAATCCGCATTTCTTGATCGAATACAATGTTACTGTCATTGAAAGCATGTGTTATCCTTTGAAATTAGGTTATGCTTAGGCTCGCCCTGCGCCCACAGTCCGCAAGAGTCAGTCGGCGTCGCAGTCTAGCGGGTCTCAGCTTAGACTTAAAGTATGTACAGTAACCATTCGTTAGAATCGTATCACTGAATCCTAGGTACATAGTTTCTCTCTGTGGACATTGAGCATGCACCTATGACTTCCAGGCGAATACACTGAAATCGAAACTGACAATTCCACAATGTACCTATGTTGACAGCGGTCGGACAGCAGCGGCAATGGGTCTGGCGAAAGCAGCCGTGGAAGAACTTGCATGTCAAACAGCAACAGGGGATTCAGTTTCAGGGATGCTGAGATGGCGCGTTTATGACCCATGCTAGCCGAGAATGTCGCCAAGGCGCGTGGCGTGGCAGTCGCTTGCACATATTCACTTGCACTTGAAGACTGCGTCTACCTGACTGGTCACAGAGCTTGAGCACAATCTTCTAGCAGCAGCAAGGAAGTGTCTGACGAAAGGAGTCGCGAAAGGCGCTGGTGAATGCCAACAGGAACCATGGATTCACCGAGGTGAACAGCGCGTTCGAATACATCAGCGCGCGCCACAGCAATCTGAAACTGGTAATTGGAAAACCGCTGAATAAATTTGATATCCTCAGCAGACAAGAACGGTGCACAAGATCACTCAAAACCGCGTCACAAGTCTGATTTTCATGTATTGCGTCTTGGCCCGGTCACAATAATCATCACGGATTTCTCATGATAAGGACAAACAGAATACTCAGAACCAAAGCGTCTCGGTGCTGTGGCCGGACTAAATAAGACGCACAAATCACGAACAACGTTTCGGTATGACGTGTCATCATCTGCCAGTGAGGGAACATCAGCTTGCTTAACTATTGTCACAACTAATCCGTTATCCAAACTTAATGACTTCCTTGCAAAACTACATATTCTACTGATTGATGCAGCGGCCTACCCAGCGGCAACCTTATACCAGATGTTGAACCGGTCATCAGGGTAGGTGCCATCATCGCTGGGACGCTCCGTGTGCAGGCTGCATTGGGTGTGTCCAACGCTGATGGCCTGGCAGTCGAGTAGGTTGGCGCAGAGGTGGCCGCATTCTGCAGCACTGCCCTTTGTGATGGTCAAGACTGCGCCGGTGGTGATTTTGGCCTTCTCCTCTGCCAGAGCCATGTAGGAAGGCCAGCCGAACGGCACCTCTGAAGAAGTAGCATGGATTTGGCGGAGGTCAAACGCCTCCTGCTCCTGGTCGAAGGCTTCACTGCTAAGCGTGTGAAGCTGCAGAATTCATGTTAGGCGCATGGTAACAGCTTTAGTACAGTACCATACCGTCTACGCAACACGCTCCCTCCCATTCTTTTGCTCACCTTTCTCCGAGGCTTCCCAGTGGCAAATGGGATAGGCCAAGTAGCCGCTACAAGGTGCATCGAAGACGGTCCAATCGCTGCCGAGGGCGCCAATGCCTCCGCAGTTCTCGCTGTCGTCTTCGTCAAGGTTGCCGCCGTCATTGGGTTCGTCACCGCCCCAATTGGCGATTGGGTCAGCCGAAGGTTGGCTGCCATCGGGCAGTTGCCAATACCAGCCGACGTCTGCAGATCTCTGGCCTTCGTGCTGCCTCAAGGCGACGTGATAACCCGCCGCGGGATCGGCTGAATGGAACGGGTTTGCTGCGCGCCTCCGCAAGTTTGAAAAGCGCAGTGAAAATCGCCGTACGCGCGTGGGACGCCAAGTGCAGGAGTTCTTCCGTTGTCGGCTCAGAAGCTAAGGCGCCGCCGAGGCGGCGACACTGCTCTTCGGCCGTCGAGCGATCCACCTTCGTCTTCAGAATCTCCAGACAGCGACCGTTCGCACGGCTCTGGCAGGAGTCATCTGTTGAGGTCAGCATTGTTAGGTTTAAATTAAAGGGCGGCAAACGCTTGAGCGAAGGTTTAACCGACGACTGTTTGAGAGGCACCGATTACATACAATAACGCGCACATTAGGCGAGTTACGCATTGCGCATACTTCGGAATCGACACAGGGCCTGTGTCTTGCCAGCGCACGAAGCGTCGGCCAGCTCGTGCGTTCCGACGTTGGTCACGCCGCAGTTCTGCTCATTGTCCTCTTCGTTTGTGGGTTGGTCCTTGGGTTCACTGCCTTTCCACTCGGCGTCGCTCGCCTCTACCATCAGTCCATCGATCACCCAATACCAGCCATCACTGGGTAAAGCCTGGTCGTCCCGTTGGATCAAGCCCACATGATAATAGTCCACCTGTGGCCCTGAAGCAAATTGCGCATGTGCGTGCAGCGAAACGACCTGCAATGCGATGACCAGCATCTAGTTCAGTTCCAGTTTCAGTATAAGGTTTATTTCGCCGCGCCTCAGCGCGGCGAGGTGTATATGTCACAGGCGATGGCCGTCTTCAGGCGATAGCCGTCTAGACGGCAATCGCCTGATGCGTCAGGCCGCGGCCGACTAGACGGCAATCGCCTGATGCGTCAGGCCGCGGCCGTCTAGACGGCAATCGCCTGATGCGTCAGGCGATGGCCGTCTTTTCTTTCGCTGTATTAGTTTCCGACACAGTGTATTCCTTCCAGTTCAGGCTATGCTTAGGCTCGCCCTGCGCCCACAGTTCACAAGAGTCAGTTGGTGTCGTAGTCTGGCGGGTCGAAACTTAGGCTTAACGCGACCGGTGACCGACTTCAGGGCGCGCGGAGCGCGCCCTGAAGTTGGTGGTCGCGCTAAGCCTCAGTTGAGACCCGCCAGGCGCGACGCCGACAGAGTTTTAGTGCAAACTGTAAGCAGGGTGCACACTCCTCCATTTACTTTACCTCCTGCTCAGGCCTGCTGTGCCCCTTCCCTGCTAGCGCTGGCGACAGCTTTCATTTTGAAGACGGCTGTTGACTGGTCCATCAGGCGATAGCCGTCTTTTCGAGCAGAAGACGGCCATCGCCTGACGCACCAGGCGATGGCCGTCTTTTCCCCGAGAAGACGGCCGCGGCCTGATCGACCAGGCGATAGCCGTCTAGACGGCAATCGCCTGAAGACGGCTACTGACTGCAACATATATATACGGTTGACAATGTGTGTGTGTGTGTGTGTCTGTGTGTGTGTGTCTGTGTTTCCGTCGCACCGAAGTAAAGTCATTGACATATGTGGTCAAGTAGAGTCGATGTCGCTGAGTACGGATCCGATGTCCGTTTCTGTTGCTAATTTCGCATTTTCGAGATATTCGCAACCAAAATTCGAAAATGTCGAAAATCGATTTTTTTCGTCTGATTCGCTAGCCGCGAAATTTTTTCAGAAATGGAAGGAGGATGGACCGCGGACAATTTGTAGCACAAAAGAAATTTTTTGCAAATGTGGAATTTAATAGAAATACGCGATTATTTGTTAAAAGTGCAAAAATTGACTAAAATACAGCGTCATTTATTGACGAATGTGAATGCAGAAATGGTAAGGCCGTATGCCAATAAGGATTTGTGACATAGTTTTACAGTTTTTAAAAATTGCAATTATAAGATATTTTCAATGAAAATATGGAAATGCCGAAAATCGACTTTTTCATCTGATGATATAGTGGCGAAATTTCTTCAGAAATGGAACGAGTATAGACTGCGAATAATTTGCAACGCAAGAGAAATTTTTTTGCAAATATGGAATTTAATAGAAATATGTAATTATTTTTCAAAATTCCATAAATCAACAAAATAGAACGTCGTTTTTTGACGAATTTGAACGCATAAATGGTAAGGCCGCATGCCAATAAAAATATGTGACATAGTTTTATAGTTTTAATAAATTCCAATTTCGAGATATTTAGAATTAAAATTTAAAAAAATGTCAAAATCGAGATTTTCTCCTGATGGCCAGAACAGCTGTTTATTGATGAATGTGCACTCGGAAACAGAAATGCGTACGCTGAACACAGGAATTCGCTCGCACCAAACTTTTGGCAAGTTTTTTTGTTGGATGTGACGTTTTCACACAGATAGGAAACATCAGATAAACGGCGTCGTATCATGCCGATAACATATAGCGAACGCGGCGATATCACTGAGCTTTAGATCAGCTGTACAGACAACCGTATCGTGGGGATAGCTGCACTTGGCATTAAGGTACACATTCTCAAGACACTTTCTCCAGATGCGGCTAACGATGTGTACAAAGTTCACTATACTGTTCACCAAAATTTGACAGACACAAAGCATAGGTTGAACTTTTTACACAGACAGCTTGTTTCATTAGCTGTTGCGGTTTCCGTAAAAGTCCATGGCTTTCTGGACTGTGGACATCCCTTCTCCCTTGCTACAGGACTTTCTCTTACCAATTAGAGCTTGAATCGGCGCGAATTCTTCTGCTGTCACTCGAGTAGCCAGCTCGCCTCCCATGCGGACGCACTGCTCCGCGGCTTCACTGTGGTTGTGCAGGCCGACCAAGGCGAAGAGACAGCGACCGTCAACATCGCTCTGGCATCCTGATTAATAACACTTTGGTAAAACTACGTAAGACAGCACATTTCAAGTGAATCCGTGAACTTACGCGGGTTTGCGGATGCGACATATTGGGTCGTCAATCCGATCAGCAAGGTCGGGACAAGCGAGAGAATCTTGGGTGCGTTTGCCACCATCATAACACTCTGTTGTAAGGCTAAAAGTCAAGCCACAATTCCTCTTCTCCGCAACAGCTATGCTCCCATTCGGTCGACCTTTCTGTCGCCTTGCTTTGGAGAGCGTCGTCAAGGTTCCAAGTCAAGTGAAGAACGTCTCTTAGACGCCAAGACGTAGAGGCAGCGTCGTCTTACGGTACCACGCGTACACGAAATCGCAAAAGGCATAGAGAAGAGCGCTGGCGACGGTCGAAACGCCGAGAAATCGGTCAATGAGGCCGCCGGCCCACTCTAGAATCTTAGATATGACGTTTGACATACATTTCATTTCGACTGACTGAGCATTTCCCACTCACGTTCTTAGCAATGTTCCACACAGAAACTGCTCAATCGCGTGGTTGGTTGCAGGCTGCTCAATTTGTGAGACAAGCCCAACTACAAACAAGCTTGGCTAACAGAAACAATAGGCTAGGGAGAAAGCAAGGCGATTTGTTGTTCACTTGAGAAGACCATTAGCCAGGCAAGCCGCGGTAATCATTTGCCTAGTGGCAGATTATTGCCTTGCTCCTGAAGACCACCTCTCCACGACACGAAGTAGGTACATAGGGACATACACACGTGAGCGCACAGTCGTCTTTCGCCGCACAATGACAAACCAAGGTACATGACAAACAGTAATAAGAGATTCGCGGATGCTGATATCTACGGGGGCGTCTACGAGGCGAATGTGCTGAGGCGGACATGTGTAACACCCTGAAACAGTTATAGTGACAGGCATCCTTTAAAGCTCCATGGCGCGCGGCACTCGCTTGCACGTACATATTCACTTGCACTTGAAGACTGCCTTCAGCAGAAATCTTCTAGCAGAAGCGACGAAGTGTCTGACGAAAGCAGTCGCGGAAGGCGCTGCTGAATGCCAGCAGGAACCATGGATTCAGCGAGGTGAACAGCGCGTTCGAATACATCAGCGTGCGCCACAGTAGTCTGAAAGAGGCGGCTAGGGTGATACGTAGTAGAAGACAGTATAGGACGTCAGTGACAAATCGCAAGAATACAGAAATGGCTCATCTTTAATCTGTCTTGGGTTTACATGCTTGAGCTCATTTGTGGCCAAACAAATCCTCAAAGGTATATGTAGCATACTTCTAGAAGTTTCATGGTCTACCATCGCCAACAAACCCAGGGTAGTCGAGTCGGGCGGCGAACCCAGCCAGTGCGCAGCATGACACCAGGTAGGGAATGCAGAGCAGCGCTCCGAAAATGGCGAACTTCACCTCCGTTTTAAGGTTATTCAATTTAGACAATGCTACTCCGTTCCGCGTCAGTGACAACGTTGTTTTCCGTGAGAAGGCCCTCTTTCTGGATTGTCGCAGTGCCACTGAGAACATGCTGAGGTAGAGAAGGATCAATACTGGAGCGCACACGCAGACCTCCAACAGCATGTCCACGACGACGTAAGCGACGGCGACCTGTGCAAAATTGTAAATGGCATCATGGGCAAGAAAGGGCTACAATAAGTTGTGTGTCCTACCTTTGTGTTACTGAAGTACGATACGTAGTTGTCTTTGTAGCGACTTCGACCAGTGGGCAGCAGCATTGGCCAAACGTATGCTGACGGCAACAGCCACTATAGAGCCAGGAGTCTCCTCAGCCACTTCCCGCCCCACATCTGCACATTGGACTGTTGGGCACTGTTAGAATCGCAAATCCATTCTAGGAAACGAATAGACGGATGGTCACTCTCATCTAGCGTTCCATCTACACTTCACGGGGTGCACCACACGCATGTCTTGCCTGGTGGCGAGCTTGGGAAGTGCACACAAGTCTTTGCAGTCGTTCAAACACCGTACATAATTGCACAACCCCCACCGCCTTGAAGGACAGGGTAGGGGTGACCTACGAATGCATGACGATGCGATGGTGTTTAGGGTTGCGATGTGGGCGCGACGACTGCCTGCGAGTACCAGTGCTGCACTGTTGCAACAACAGCAACAACTCCAACTCGTTTCCCACTGCTACTCCGCCGTTTCAAGGAGCATTAGCGCACCCACGCACCATACGGAAGCCCCCCTCCTAGCCGAAAGTGTACCCCCCATACCCCCCCCCAGGTACCCCCCTCCCGCCTTCCCCAAAAGACCCCCCTTGAATTTCAAAAATTTTCGCCTGCGGCGCTTAAAAATGGCAAAAATTTTGCCTGCGGCGCTTGAAAATAGCAAAATTTTCGCCTGCGGCGCTACATTTTGGACATTTTTGACCAAAATTAAGCGATTTTTGGCACTTTTGCCTAATTTTGCAAAATTTTCTTGTTTTTTGGTACTTTTTTGGCAAAATTTTTAGGCCATTTGACCCCCCCTCCAGGGTCCTCAGACCCCCCCCCCCCCCCCCCCCTGAGGGGTCCTATACCCCCCCACCCCCCCCCCCCCCTGGCCGGTTGGCGCCTACACGTATGCCACGCAACACGCACGAGTGGATTCACGCACGCATTCACGCACGAGTGTAAGAACGCATATCGGCAGTGTGACAGAGTCAGCAACCTTGCTCACCGAGTTATGCTTCAGCGGTGTGCAGATGGCCGTGAATCTGTTGACTGACAGCAGAACTACGCCCAGAATCTGGACGTTGTGGAAGTAGAAGATGCCCATATTTGTCCAAGTCGCGAGCGCCGTGCTGTTGCGAAGCCAGTCTCCGGGCTGGATCCAATTCGGCAGCTGTCTCGTTTGCAGACTGTGTACAACTGTCCAGACGTCTGCCACGCCCGCAGACACGCAGATCGCGTAGAAGCCGCTGTTCAGCGTCGTCTTACGGTAGCGCGCCAACACGAAGATGCAGAAAGCATAAAATAGGATATTCGCCAGGGTGGCCACCAAGACACAGTGATCGGTGAAGCTCGCGACAACCTCTAGCGAATCTGCCATGGTACAATTCCACAGAAGCCTGGCGAATGGCTGCGTTGCGAACGAACCGTTTACGCCTTGCGGCAGGAGACCTCCGGGATTCAATTTGCGGAATTCGGGTGCTACTGAATTGACTAACTAATAACATAGGCAAGCGGGCCAGCCAGCAAACGCCCTCTGTTACCATACAAGGTTGACGATGACCCTCGGGGGCACCCCATCCCCATGGTAACTATAGTCTGTTCAAGAAAGGCAGAGACTGACGGTTATTTGAGTCTGCAGACTTAGTGCTTCAGGAAACCCAAATGATTTATGCATCGTTGGATACCCCTGTCGGAGTGTGTTGGCCGGTGCGTGTTTTGCCATAATCACGCAACACGCACTGGTTTGGGGCGCATATGAAAAATTCGAGGTTTTGTACAGGGTGGGCGATTTTGATACTTTTTACACCAGTTATACCCCAAGGCGTCCTGATATCACATTTCAAATTTCAGCAAAATCGGTTCACCACAGCGTTAGTTATGGCCTGCCGCGTACACCCTACTTTGGCCCAAAGCGGCCAAAATCGCCGAAATCGGCCAAAAAGGGTGCACTTTTTAATAACTCAAGAAAGAAACGGCCAAATTTCTTCAAATTTTCTGTGTGTTAACTAGAATCAATTGTCTACACAATGGAACAAACCCCATCTTATTCAGTTGCGGCATGCTCGAGTGCGACTCAATCAAAGAGACCCTGCTTTTGGCCGAAACGACGCTTTTCGGCCAGCTGGACGGCCTCGATGCGCAATCGAGCTGAAAAACGTCGTTTCGGCCAAAAGTAGGGTTTTTTATTGAGTCGCATTCGAGCGTGTTTCAACCGAATAAGATGGAGTTTGTTCCATTGTGTAGACAATTGATTTTAGTTAACACACAGAAAATTTAAAGAAATGTGGCCGTTTCTTTCTTGAGTTATTAAAAAAGTGCACCCTTTTTTCGCCCGGCCTCAGCCGGGCGAGAGCCCTACGAGAGCTTTTCGTGCGTGCGTGCGTTCGTTCGTCCGTTCGTGCGTCACGCTCTCATATCTCGGCGTTGGAAAGTCGTAGGAAGGCGATCTTGGGCTTTATGGATAGCTCTCGACTTACTGGTAATGTCGTTAAGAGACTTCGAAATTCAAAAGTTTGAATTGCGCGCGCTACAGTAACCCGAAGGTTCAAACTGAAAACGGCTATTACTCGCTCGTCTTACGTCGTAGAGCGGCGTGCGATAGGTCAACTGAAAGGTCTCGACGTGCGGTTTCGCTTGGCATAAAAAAGTTTCTTAATTACGTAAACACGCAACACGAAAAGCGACATTCTCGCGTTTTTAACGCAGAAATCGCTCTAACTCGCTCAGCGGGCGCTGTTCCAGATCAGCGGTCCTTAAAGAAGATAGCGGTCCTTTCAAGTGAGAGCGGTCCTTTCAAAGGACACCGGTCCAATGAGTTCTGTCCGCGATCTTTTCTGAGATTTTTTCAGGACCGGCCATCCATATGAACCTTCCAGAAGGGCGGTCCATTGGGATACATAGCTCATGGACCGGCGTGCTGTACCGCCGTTCCAGAAGGGCGGTCCATCAAGGTGCATAGTGTTATGATGGACCGGCCTACTGTACTGGCATTCCAGAAGGGCGGTCCATTTCGAAAATCTGTGACTGCGCCTTTGGCAGCGACGTCTCCATATTAGGCTCAGGCTAAGGCTTAGGCCCAGGCTCAGGCTTAGGCTTAGGCTCATGCTTAGGCTCAGGCTCTTGGGTTGGTTGGATAGCTCTCGGCTCACTGATCATTTGTTCTTCTACTGGTCGAAACTCAAAAGTTTGAATTTCGGGAGCTACAGTAACCCAAAGGTCTAAAACGCAAAACTTATCTAACTCGCTCGTCTTCCGTCATAGAGAGACGATCTTGAGTTCCTTGAATAGTTTTCGGTACACTGATAATTCCGTTAAAAGAAGTCGAAATTCAAAAGTTTGAATTGCGCGCGCTACAGTAACCCGAAGGTCCAAAACGCAAAACGGATCTAACACGCTCGTCTTACGTCGTAGAGCGGCGTGCGATAGGTCAACTAAAAGGTCTCGACGTGCTCTTTCACTTGGCGTAAAAATTTTGTTAATTACGCAAACACGCACCACGAAAAGTGACATTCTCGCGTTTTTAGCATAGAAATTGCTCTAACTCGCTCAGTGTGCGTCGTAGAGAGACGATCTTGAGTTGCTGGATAGCTCTTGACTCACTGATCATTTGTTCTCCTATTGGTCGAAACTCAAAAGTTTGAATATCGCGAGCTACAGTAACCCAAAGGTTCAAACAGCAAATGGGCCCTAACTTGCTCGTCTTACGTTGTAGAGCGGCATTCGTTCGACCGTTTGAAACCTTACGTGGAGGCAGTTGTTGAACGGTCATTCCTAAAGAAAAACTTTTGTTTTTTTAAACCCTTGTCTTACGAACAACTTTGTCTGCTAAAAAATTAATCCCGGGCGATCCCAATGTTGCCTTGCAACAACCGCTCAGAAATGCGTGTGTCTTGCTCAAAAAATTAATCCCGGGCGATCCCAATGTTGCCCTGCAAGAACCTCTCAGAAAGGAGCGTGTCAGAAGTAGCGCATGAATAGTGAACTCCGGGCGGGCGCGCGTCATATCGGAAAGGCTTCGAAATACTTTACAAAAGTATCCACTCTTTTACTCTTCCACTTTAAAACACTCACAAACCACTCTGTATTAATAAAACAACTCAACTTTTTTAAAACAGCTTGTTGGTGCTTTATACTCTATTTTGCAGAATTTCTTACTTCGTTGACAAATTTCAGATATGAGATATGAGAGCGATATGAGATATGAGATATGAGATATGAGAGAGCCGAGATATGAGAGCGTGACGCACGAACGGACGAACGGACGAACGAACGCACGCACGCACGAAAAGCTCTCGTAGGGGTTCGCCCGGCTGAGGCCGGGCGAAAAAAGGGTGCACTTTTTTAATAACTCAAGAAAGAAACGGCCACATTTCTTCAAATTTTCTGTGTGTTAACTAAAATCAATTGTCTACACAATGGAACAAACTCCATCTTATTCGGTTGAAACACGCTCGAATGCGACTCAATAAACAATTTCGAGATACTTAGAGTTAAAATTTAACAAAAATGTCAAAATCGATATTGTCGTCTGATGCCAGAGAAGCTGTTCATCGACTAATGTGCACTCGGAAACAGAAATGAGTACGCTGAACACAGGACGGCACCAAACTTTTGGCAAGTTTTTTGTTGATGTGACGTTTTCACACAGGTAGGAAAAACATCATACAAAACGGCGTCGTATCATGCCGATAACATATAGCGAACGCGGCGATATCACTGAGCTTCAGATCAGCTGTAGAGACTGGTATCGTGGGGATAGCTGCACTTGGCATTACGGTACACATTCTCAAGAGCTTTCTCCACACTGCGAACCATGTGTACAAAGTTCACTTTTCTGTTCACCAGATTTGACAGACACAAAGAGAGCAGCTCAACTTTTTGCACACACAGCTTGTTCGCCTGGCCTCCGCCGGGCGAGGTGTATAGTGTATACGGATGATATATCGTCGATGTCTGTATGTACTGTGTTGTCTGTCCGTCTGTGCCACCGAAGTAGGATACATGACATATGTGGCCAAGTGGAGTCGATGTCGCTTAGTACGGATCCGATGTCCGTTTCTGTTGCTAATTTCGCATTTTCCAGATATTTGCAATTTTAAAATTCGAAAATGTCGAAAATCGACTTTTTCACCCGATTAGCTAGCGACGTAAAATTTCTTCAGAAATGGAAAGAGCATGAACCGCGGATCATTTGTAACACAAAGGAATTTTTTTGCAAGTGTGGACTTTAATAGAAATACACGATTATTTATCAAAATTCCACAAATTGACACAAATAGAACGTCATTTATTGACGAATGTGAATGCAGAAATGGATAGGTCGTACGCTAATAAGAATTTGTGACATGGTTTTACAGTTTCGAACAATTGCAAATTAGGGATATTTACAATTTAAAATAGGAAAATGTCGAAAATCTATTTTTTCGCTCGAACCGAACTAGCGACGAAATTTCTTTAGAAATGGCAAGCACGTAGACAAATGGATTATGTTGCCGTGAAGCACTCGTGCGATGAACTGAGAAAAAAACTGAAAGGCTACAAGGTCACAAAACTATTCGACTGACACTTTTTGGTGAATGGCAGTGAATCGTTAAAGAGAAAAGGCAATTAAATATCGAGGCATGAGTCATTGACAATGAAGAAAGATACACTCATTTGTAGTTGCGGATGGAGTGCTCTACGCAGTGGATTTTGTCCATTGCGCAGAGCAAACCATTCTCAATTGCAGATGAATTTTTGATGAATGACAGTGAGTTATTAAGAGAGAAGACAGCGCAACATCAAGTCATGGGTTATAGACAATGAAGAAAGATACGCTCATTTGCAGTTGCGAATGGCGTGCTCTACGCAGTGGACTTTGTCCATTGCGCAGAGCAAACCATTCTCAATTGCAAATGAATTTACCTTTGTGGCAAAGAGCTTTTGAAATCAGAGAAGGATGCATGTGTTGAATGAGTCGATATGAAAGAATATGTGGCATAAGATACATAAACTATGGTGAAAGATACTAAAAGAAAAGGAGACAGGGCATTAGATAAACAGACTTGCTATATGGGAAGTCGGAACGCCTGATTGGTGCAGCAGTCTGGCGGCTTGATCTACTTTATACAAAGGTTGGGAGACATTTAGTTAATTTTCTATTTGTATGTTTTATTCAATATCATTGTTGTTCAGATATGCCAGCCTGGAGTTGAGTGAGCAGCAACCATCTGTACCAGTTATAAGAGTTCTACAACAGATGGTGGAACTCTTGAGTGCCTGGACCTTCATGTAAGTGGCAATTGAGACAATTTATTGGTGGGTTTGGTATTCGATAGATTAGTAACTTGAATGGCAGCAAGCCAACGCGTTATTAAATTAGTTGGTTAATGTTGTGTATATGCTAGTTAATAAATAATTACTTTAGTCCAATTCCCATCAAAATATGTATTTACATTATTTTATTCAGAAACAGGCTCTCAGCTGATGGCAGAGCACAGGCTGACCTTATTGATAGCCTGAAGTTATTGCTGCTGTCATTGGCCTGCTCTAAACTCCCATTATATTGGTTGGTAATCTTTTTTACACTTATTGTGTGTTCTTGATTAATTAATACAGTGCTATTGCTTTTAGGGCCAACTGTCAGAGCGCGGGCTGCAGCTATCAGAGCCTATGTCATTGCTGCTGTCAGTTGGATAGTGCTCTGCTCACCTCTATTAGGTGAATAAATAAAGATTGGTATTTCTTCAAAATTTCTTTATTACACACAACACATTCCATTACAGCTGGTTGCCACTCGTCAGACATTACTACCACATAAGAGGGTCTCTCCTTCTCTTTTTTCTTTTTTCTTTTTTCTCTGCACGAAGCGTGCCTCCCTCCTGCCTCCTTTTTCTCTTGCCTTTTTTTTTTTTTTTTGGGTTTTTTTTTTTTTTTTTTTTTTTTTTTTTTTTTTTTTTTTTGTGTTTTTTTTTTTTTTTTTTTTTTTTTTTTTTTTTTTGTGGTTCTTTTTTTCTTTTTTCCCTCTTGTGGTCCCGCCCCCTTTTTTTTTCCCTTTCCACACCCCTCTTTTGGGGTGTGCTCTGTGGTGTCCCCTGGGTTCTTTTTTTTGTTTTCCCCTTTTTTTTGGCGTGTTTTGTCTTTTTTTTTTCGTGCCGGGGTTTTTTTTTGTCGTTGTGTTTTGCCGCAATTGTTCACACACTTACTACATGTTTTCGTAGAAGTGATACCTGTGTCTTTTCAGCCTCTTTTCAATAGTGATACTTATATGACTAGTACATCGCCACCGTTCTTGGGAATTGTCTTGACTGCACCCATGAACTCTTATAAAAAATCTCGTTTTCGAATTCAACGGAGCACCATAACAAACTAACACTACACAACAACGATTTCAAGTCATTAGACTGACGCATCGTAGCGTACAGATAGACAGCACCGTAGCGTTATGTATCTGTAATGCTTATGAGTTACGGTCCTATAAGAGGTCTTGCTTAATAGTCTGTTTCATAACAAATGTATTTTCCTTAAAGAAATAATCCCGGGCGATCCCAATGTTGCCCTGCAAGAACCGCTCAGAAATGCGTGTGTCTTGCTCAAAAAATTAATCCCGGGCGATTCCAATGTTGCCCTGCAAGAACTCCTCAGAAAGGAGCGTGTCAGAAGTAGCGCATGAATAGTGGACTCCGGGCGGGCGCGCGTCATATCGGAAAGGCTTCGAAATACTTTACAAAAGTATCCACTCTTTTACTCTTCCACTTTAAAATACTCACAAACCACTCTGTATTAGTAAAACAACTCAACTTTTTTAAAACAGCTTGTTGCAGAGAGTGCGAGAACTCACCGCCTGTACAGCTCGCTTCACGCGCCCCCCTTCGCAAGAGGGTATTGTATAACAACATTGATTTCGCCCGGGATTTGTCTTCTAGAGCAAGAATATCCTTCTTTCAAGCTCAGCTGTTCAAAAGTGACAGAAACTTGTCAAAGGTTTGACAGGCAATTGACAGAGCACAAAACAGCGCATCCCGAGCATTTCTAACCGTGTCGCACATCTCTCCACGTCGCAAAACGAAGTATCGTTACTCTCTGTGCATCTTTTAGTAATTGGAGGCTCTATAGCAATTTCACCGAAAAACTCGAAAATATCGTTTTCCCCAATGCATGTTTTAGTAATTGAAAGAATGTTTGCTGTCACATGAAAGGGGACGTCGAGAGCCTTCAAATGACGTGTCGATTGCGGCTCTACGACGTAAGCCGAGCGAGTTGGAGCCGTTTTGCTCGTTTGGACTTCTGGATTACTGTAATTCGATTCAAATTTTTTAGTTGGAATTAGAGGGCAACTGAACATGTGGGTTGGGACGTACCCATGGAGCTAAAGATAGTCTCCATACGACTTTCCAACGCAGAGATCTGAGTACGCACGCATGCACGCCGAGCCCTCGTAGGGTGCCGCCCGGCTGAGGCGGGGAGAAATTATGTCTCAGTAGTTTGTTGAAACGCGCACAGTCATTCTTATTCAGCCAAGATTGCGACGACGCCGACGCCAGCACTTGCGATCAATTGTTCTGCGCCCAACATTGCGAAAACGTACGCCAGGACACCTCCTGCTGCATGCGCGACTGCATCAACGACTTGGATCGCACAGGTTACACAATGTGTTGTGTGTTGTATGTAATGAGTGTGATGTGCGTGCCACGTCTAATGACTTCCCTCCCCCCTCCCATACTATCTATGTATGTACGTTAGGTACATACCTGTGTAACAGTGGCGGACTGGATTTTGGAATAGGCGGGCGGAATTTATGAGGCCACCGGGGGCCCAAGATTCTGTAAAGGTACCTAAATGGCTTATCACCTCATGGGTCCCTGTTTGTTGCGCAGCAAAACGAGCTGTTTCTATAGCAACGTCCAACAGGGGTGTTTCGTTTCGTTTCTGCTTTGAAATAGTGACGTCATAACCCTGCTGGGGCTTACTACCCCATGGGCTATTACCAAAGTACACACTAGAAATTTGAACTCGTACCATATTAGGATCCGAATGATAAACTACCGTAACCACTCAAATAAGCACCCCCCTCGAAGAAGCACCTCGCTATAATAGACGCGCCCTACACCACAGTGGGCTACCGTAACCTCCCATATAGAGAACATTACTTTTGCGGACGCCCAACCTCCCCCCCCCCCTCTCTAGATCCGCTACTGCTGTGTAATGTGCCTGACGCATTTGCTCGCCGACGACGCGCCGTACCCTCAGCAGATGAGAATAGTATCCAGGTGCAGTAATTTCACGCGAAATGTGGCACAAGCTGCTAGCGCCCCCTTCCCGCCGCTCCCATAATCGACTCCATTAGGGAAAGAGTGAGATTGGCACTTGATGGAGGAAATCCACTCTAGCAGACCACTTTGTACAACTACCTACAATCTACGATGCGTTCAGCGTCGGCGGCCGACCGCGAGACTATAAAGACGGCTGGGTGCGACGGCACGGGCACCTTCATGGTGGAAGACGCCGACGGCAACGAGGAGAATTGCTGCCCCGATAAATGAGTGCAGTACTACGGATTATTACGGTGGTGATTCGCGGAGCGTTCGTGTCCGCACAGGGTGACCAATAGAAACTCATTTTAGTTTCAGTTTCAGTTTCAGTCAAAATTATTGTGCTGGCTGAGTTTCAGTTTCAGTAACTTAAACTGAGTTTCAGTTATTGAAGGTCAGAAAGTCACAACGAATTGCTCAAAATCACCCTTGTGAGATGATATTTAGAGGACAAAGAAGCGATTTCTAAACATCCTTGCATATTTGGACCTAAGTATGAACAAAACTTCTGCACATGTTGAAAGTTCGACTAGAATTGCATGAAAATTGGCTGGAATTCGGTAAAATTTGACTTCCAAATAACTGAAACTAAACTGTAAGTTTAGTACTGGAATTTTTGCAGTAATGGAATCGATTCAGTTTCAGTTTCAGTTAACTGATTGTAACTGAAACTGAAACTGAAACTAGTTTAAGTTTCTATTGGCCGTCCTGTGTCCGCATTGGGGTCTTTGGGTTCGTGGACGAGTTTTGGCTGGCTCGTTCCCTTCAAACTGTTCGCATTCAATGGAAAATGACTTCTTGTCGAAAATCGCTTTCCAAGACGCCCGCTCACTCACTCATTCAAAACCTCGATCAGACTTTTGCGCATCTGACTAGACACGCAGTAGTGTTGATTCACGCCAAATAGGTAGACGTACATGCGTCGAGAACCCTTAGAATCCTGTGAGCGGCGGTGCGAAGTGGTTTGATCGGCTGACATTTTATTGCTGGATAGTTGCCAGTTACATACATGGCACCAGCAGTCTCGTCCGAACGAGAAGAAGCATACTAGCCAATTGTTAATCTTTGACATTTTGTCTTACTTACTGTTCAAGCCATGAAACCGCCTTTGGAAGGGGTGAACTGTACTGTAGTCTTTGGGTACACTGTACGACCGAGCGGAGCCGAGCCTTCTTTGCCTGCGTTCGTTCACGCGCTCAACCTTTTCTAGCGTCGGTCAGAACTGTTCCGTGAGCAGTGTGCACGTTATACCACTTTTTCAAGTCTTATACCTTACTTATACTATACCACCCCCAAATTTTGGTTGTTATACCTTACTTATACTTATACCAGCTCAAAAATCTTAAATTATACCTTACTTATACTATACCAGTCCCAGATTTCTTTTGTTATACTATACCTATAAGTATAATTATACCTGTAAATTTATACTTATACCAGACCACTGGCCGATTTAAAATTTATACCATGTGGACGACAAAGTTCACGCCAGGAAAGCAACAACAACTGTTGCATGTTGCATACAATTCGACTTCCTTTAGACTAAAGGGCTCATATCTTGCTAAGAAGTATATTTGGATGAGACTTTATCTATTTTAGGCCCTTTCGGAGTGCAATACAGCTCAAAATTTTGTTGCGTATCATGTAGTGTGATGGTTTTATACCACGTTTTATACCACAAAGTATAAGTTAGGTATAAAACTGTAAATTATACTATACCAACCCCAAATATTTTACTTATACTAAACCAATACTAAACCATGGTTGATTTGGTTAATTATACCTTACTTATACCTTACCAAAGGCTAATTTATGATGTTATACCTTACTTATACCAGGTATAAGTAAGGTACAATGGTATAAGTATAATTTGCCATGGTATAACGCGCACACTGTCCGTGAGTCATACATAGTCATGCACAACTATTCATTCGCTGGCAGCTGCAGCCTGTAGAACACAAGCCTAGATAGTTGGAGTTTCGGCGTTGGCTGGGTGGCAAAACAACACACGCAACAAAATGGCCGTTTCTCTGTTAGTACTCATCTGTCTTGCGTTCGTGGGTCTTTCGTCAACTGGTGTCACAGAGGCAACTTCTACCACGAAAGGTACAGTGCGCAAACTTTGCCCTTGTTCTCCTAGGCGCCGAGTTACGGCATAAACGTCATTATGCTGAATCATTATTGTCAGTGCTCAATTCTTCTTTCCGAAAATCCGTCAGATCAAACCTTCTGCTCTTGCAGCCCCAAACGTCACCAGTTGTCTGACCTACGTTGTGTTCACCAAAGACCCAAAAGTAGCAAAGAATCACGCGAAACCAATGAAATGCCCTCAAGGGAGAAACAACGGCTGCGGCAGTGCCAAAGGAAGCGGGATATGGGGTGAAGGCAAGGCTGACGTGATGTGGGGAGCCTGCGGCTGTGGTGTACAGGAATTGGAAAACGATTGCAAACCGGTGGAGTTTCTGTAACCTTGCTATGATTCGTTAGACAAAGCCATTAGGTGTAGAGGAATATGATATGGAGATATTCTATTAATAAACAGATACCTACTGTATCAATTGAAGAATTATGTAAGTATAATTAAGGTGATTTGTAGATAGATTGATGTATGACTTACCGTAAATCCTCCAATAAGCGCCCCCCCCTCGAATAAGCGCCCCCCCCCTCCAATAAGCGCCCCCCCTAGAGGAAGGTTGAAAAAATAAGCGCCCCCCCTCCAATAAGCGCCCACCTTTTGTTAGTACCAGCAGTACTAGCACTACCATATGTGCTCTGTGACCATTCCTAACCCAAGATTAGGCTACATATGACAGCACTACTACTAAATGCAGGTATTCTGATCAAAAGCCATACAGTTTCAGCCTGAAATCTATGCAAATGTGCGCAAAAATGTAACAACAACAGGGAATTTTGGTGAAAGTTTGGCACTCCTGAGGGGTCGAGTTAATAAGCGCCCCCCCTCGAATAAGCGCCCCCCCTCCAATAAGCGCCCCCCCTAGAGGTAGGTTGAAAAAATAAGCGCCCAGGGCGCTTATTGGAGGATTTACGGTATTCCTTAACGAGCAAAGCACATGTCAGAATACAAACTGTTATTTTAAGCAGGATACAATGCACTATGATTAGACGAAATATTAGCCAATTCTGAAAACAATGAATGACCTGTTTCACTCAAACAAAGACCTGCTCTGTTTCAGTTCGGTCAGAACAAGACTTTTAGCGGCGTCGTCTGCTGTTGCCACTCCGACGACTGCAACGATCCAAAGAACATCACTAGCCCTTCATTTGAGTCGATTCTGTAGATTCTTGTGAATTTTGCCTTCGACTTTGAAGCAGGCGATATTTTTTGCGTTGTGCTGTCTCATATGCGGCTTCGTCGAATGGAAAAAACGTCAGTTTAGTGCGACAGGCACGCAGTTCGCCACATCCATACCGTACACGCAAGAATGCTGCATACACTGCATTGGCCGTCGCCAAACTACAACGTTGAATCCACATTTGTGAATGGCGTATTCCGCACGCACTCTCGCGCCAATGGAGTTGAACCGATATGTTTTGCAGAGCTCCACATGTTTGCCAGTATGATGGCGCGGTTCCTTTCAAAAGGTCTAGCTGTGTGTTGTTTCTTGGGCTTGGGACCATCCGCTTTTGCAGGGAAAACGAAAACGCCCGTTGCTCAAAGTTTTGCCAAAGGTGACCATTTTCTATTCGCGCTTGTATTTACAAGGTTGAAGTTTCTTCTGGGTGGCATACAAATCCAAATGTTCCACTTAAACAAGTTTCGTGACTTGAATGTCAAAACGAAGCCTGTGGTTGACACGCCTTTCAGCAAAGGCCGTCGGCAGTTGCCTAACCTACTTCGTGCCCAAAGCCGATCGTGAAGCGGCGATGGAACGTGCCATTCCGTTGAAATGTCCACGCGAAAGAAGCAACGGTTGCAGTAGCGCCATGGGCGGCGGGCCGAGGGGCGAAATGAAACAGGTTCTAGCGTTGTGCAGTGTATAGTCTATGTACGTACCAAGCCTGCGTCAAGTACTGTAGATTTATGACCATAGGTTCCTTCATTACAAACCGATACAAGACACCAACTAAGTACCTACATTAATAGTAGCACTCATCGCAAGTCGCACATCAACTCGTTCGGCTGGCGCGAATGTTGGTTGCGTGTCTAGTTTTGAAATGCAAGTGATCAAGGTACACTATTTGCGCCAAATACTTTGCTTGGTGTGCTCTCTCACTGTATAGGTTGTGGCGGTGTGGGGCGGTTGCGGCTGTGACAAAGATGAACGGCAGAAAGGCTGCAACTTGGTTGGCGGAACCCATTCACTTCTTAAACACAAAAGAACAATTATTGTTATTGTAATGTTTATCGTATTTAGTTCGACGAAGGCAAAGGGGTCACTGGCGTCGTCTGCTGCTGTCATTCTGACGACTGCAACGATCCTAAAAAGATCCCTCGTCCAGCGCACCTCTATGGATTTTGAGATGCACCACATAATTTGTATATGATGATGTAATTTTAGTGTGATCGAATAGTACGGTTTAGATGCTCTCTCGCAGCGGTTCTTCGGTTGTTGTAAGCTTGCCACTGTCTCACTAATCTATTTCGGATTGCCAAGAATAGGATGCACTCTAAGGGTGGGCTGATTCGCAATTCAATAAAGCGATGCCCTCTCTTCTCTTCTTTCTGCAATCTCCCCTCGCGCCGTGCTTGGGGAAATTAGCCCCGGCGAAAAAACACAGCTCCACAGTCTAGGGCTCGAGAAGCGTTCCAAATCGCATTTCTCACTCCCCGCCTAGACACCCTCCCGCATATAGTATGGTTTTGAATAATTGCAGGTAATGCAGAGAATTTGCGGGAAAGGGGAATCTTGAAAACTGTTGGTACTCGCTGTGACTTGCAGCCAGCCACTTCCATTGGAGTTTTAATTGCATCCGTTGTATGTTTTTTTGTATATTTTCGAACTTGGTGCATGCATATTTTATTGGAAATTGTCTCGCATTGCCATTTTGCCAGTAGGTTTGCAATCCAGCGAATATTGTTTGTTTTAAACTGAACGCACTGCCGTCAATGGCTCTCTCATCAGTTGAATTCGTAGCCCAATCACACAGGTCATGACAGTGGACGGCAAGTTCAACTTGTGAAACACACCCGTTTTATAATTTGGAACAACTTGCTATTTGCGCTGTATACGGTGCTTCAATCCCCCCCCCCCCCCCCCCCGATGCGGTCAATCCACCGAGCAATAGAAGAAGGGGGGACGGCGGGACAGTATCGATTTTCTCCAGCAGGAAACTCGCCTGCGTCTGCCCTGGCAGTGTCCCAAGGGGACGGGGCGCTATTTCTGCCTCTGCATTCTCGTCATTAGGTTGCGGCTTGGCCTGACGCACACACGGACGCACGGACGGACCGACGGGGTGCTTCTTTCTGTGCATTGGCTTAGCTGCTTGCGAAGCTTTCTAACAAACACTCACTGCCGCTCTGTCCAAACAGAACCGGAATCCATCCAGGAGGCGCGAAGAAGGTGCTACCAGCTACTAGGAACATACTACGAGTCCACGCAAGGCAAAACTAGAATTCTAGAAGGAGAAACTGCATAAAAAACTAACGAAAATGAAGCAAGGCGCGACCAGGGTTCGAGGCCTGGGCAAGGGCGCCTTTAGCAAGTCGAAGGGCTTCTGCCAAGAGCTGAGGGTACGGTGGTTTTAGAATTACAAAGGTTATAGGAAATTATTTTGTAGATCTGTTCAAGTGTGTCAAAGTCCACTCAATAACTGGTAGACATGTACACTACAATATGTGCATGGTCCGTGACACCGACTTTTGCGTTTGTTGCGCATGATGAGAAATGTCACATTGTAAAATTCGAATGTATCCCGACTAAATTTCCAGATGTTGAAGAACGCACCTGAGCTAATGAGTTATAT
This sequence comes from Linhomoeus sp. GSCO2_2, assembly GCA_030248115.1. Lineage (NCBI taxonomy): Eukaryota > Metazoa > Nematoda > Chromadorea > Monhysterida > Linhomoeidae > Linhomoeus > Linhomoeus sp. GSCO2_2. The sequence continues at coordinate 15,264 of JASAMZ010000123.1, read as the reverse complement.
GTTGTCTGCCGCCGACGGAATTTAGCCTGCAAAGCTGCCAGTGATACTAATGTATTATTCCAATTCAATTCTATAGATACTGTAAATCGGGAAAAGTTTGGATACGAAAAAAGTTCGGACAATTCAGACAGTACCACTTTGTCCGAACTTTTCATGTCCGAATATAGAATTTTACATTTAGTACATACTTTGCAATCTCTGAGAGGGCTTTTGTCCGAACTTCACTCCTGTCCGAATAAGGATTTATGGGCTTTGTCCGAACAATTCTCTGTCCGAACTTTTTCGCCGCGCCTCAGCGCGGCGAGGTGTATATATACGGATGACAATGTCTGTCTGTCTGTCTGTCTGTCTGTCTGTGTGTCCGTCCGTGGCACCGAAGTAAGATATGTGACGTATGTGGTCAAGTAGAGTCAAGGTCGCTGAGTATGGATCCAATGTCCGTTTCTGTTGCTAATTTCGCATTTTCGAGATATTCACAATTAAAATTCCAAAATGCCGAAAATCGACTTTTTCACCTGATGAGCTAGCCGCGAAACTTCTTCGGAAATGGAAAGAGCACAGACCGCTGATAATTTGTGACACGAAAGAAATTTTTGTCGATGTGAAATTTGATAGAAATACGAAATTGTTTGTCGAAATTTCATAAATTGACAAAAATAGAACGTAATTTATTGACAAATGTGAATGCAGAAATTGAAAGGTCGCAAGCCAGTAAGAATGTGTGACATAGTTTTTCAGTTTTGAAAAATTGCAATTTGGAGATATTCACAATTAAAATATGAAAATATCGAAAATCGACTTTTTCGCCTGATGAGCTAGCGGCGAAATTTCTTCAGAAATGGAAAGAACATAGGCCGTGGACAATTTGTAACACAAAAGAAATTTTTTGCATATGCGGAATTTCATAGAAATACGCAATTATTTGTCAAAATTTCATAAATTGACAAAAATAGAACGTCATTTATTGACGAATATGAATGCAGAAATTGAAAGGTCGTAAGCCAGTAAGAATTTGTGACATGGTTCTACAGCTTTGAAATACTGCAATTTAGAGATATTTACAATTAAAATATAAAAAAGTCGAAAATCGATTTTGTCGCCTGATGGACTAACGGCGAAATTTCTTCAGAAATCGAAAGAGCATAGACCGCGGATAATTTGTAACACAAAAGAAATTGTTTGCAATTGTGGAATTTTATAGAAATACGCCACAATTTGCCAAAATTCTACAAATTGACAAAAGCGTTATAACGCAGAAATACGTACACCAAACGCGATTCCAGGTAGAGAACGACTGCACCAAACGGTGGGAAAGTTTTTTTGTTCGATGTGGCGTATTCCTACAGGTATAAAACTTCAGATGAACGGCGTCGTATCATGCCGATACCATATAGCGAACGCGGCGATATCACTGAGCTTTAGATCAGTTGTACAGACAACCGTATCGTGGTAATAGCTGCATTTGAATTGTGGTACACGTTTTCAAGATACCTTCGCTAGATGCGGCTAATTATGCGAATGAAATTCACTATACTGTTCACCAAGATTTGACAGACACAAAGTATAGGTTGAACTTTTTACACACACAGCTTGTTTTCGCCCGGCCTCAGCCGGGCGAACCCCTACGAGAGCTTATCGTCCGTCCGTGAGTTCGTCCGTCCGTCCGTTCGTTCGTCACGCTCTCAGATCTCGGCGTTGGTAAGTCGTAGGAAGGCGATCTTGGGCTCTACGGAAAGGTCTTGACTCACTGAGAATTGCGCTAAGAGGTTTCGAACTTCAAAAGTTTGAATTACGCGCGCTACAGTAACCCGAAGGTCAAAACTGAAAACGGCTCTAACTCGCTAGTCTTACGTCGTAGAGCGGCGCGATAGGTCAACTAAAAGGTCTCGACGTGCGCTTTCGTTTGGCATTAAAACTTTTGTTAATTACGCAAACACGCACCACGAAAAGCGACATTCTTGCGTTTATAAGGCAGAAATCGCTCTAACTCGCTCGGCGTGCGTCGTAGGGAGACGATCTTGGTTTGGTTGGATAGCTCTCGACTCACTGATCATTTGTTCTTCTATTGGTCGAAACTCAAAAGTTTGAATTTCGGGAGCTACAGTAACCCAAAAGTTTAAAACGCAAAACTTATCTAACTCTCTCGTCTTCCGTCATAGAGAGACGATCTTGAGTTCGTTGAATAGGTTTCGACACGCTGATAATTCCGCTAAGAGGAGTCGAAATTCAAAAGTTTGAATTGCGCGCGCTACAGTAACACGAAGGTCCAAAACGCAAAACGGCTCTAACACGCTCGTCTTACGTTGTAGGGCGGCGTGCGATAGGTCAACTAAAAGGTCTCGACGTGCTGTTTCACTTGGCGTAGAAATTTTGTTAATTACGCAAACACGCACCACGAAAAGCGACATTCTCGCGTTTTTAGCATAGAAATCGCTCTAACCCGCTCAGCGTGCGCCGTAGAGAGACGATCTTGAGTTGCTGGATAGCTTTTGACTCACTGATCATTTGTTCTTCTATTGGCCGAAACTCAAAAGTTTGAAAATCGCGAGCTACAGTAACCCAAAAGTTCAAAACGCAAAACTTCTCTTACTCGCTCGTCTTCCGTCGTAAAGAGACGATCTTGAGTTTGTTGAATAGGTTTCGTCACACTAATCATTCCGTTAAGAGAAGTCGAGATTCGAAAGTTTGAATTTGGCGAGCTACAGTAACTCAAAGGCTCAAACAGCAAATCGGCCTTAACTCGCTCGTCTTACGTTGTAGAGCGGCATTCGTTCGACCGTTTGAAAGCTTACGTTGAGGCAGTTGTTGAACGGTCATTCCTAAAGAAATACTTTTGTTTTTTTTAAACCCTTGTCTTGCGAACAACTTTGTCTGCTAAAAAAATTAATCCCGGGCGATCCCAATGTTGCCTTGCAACAACCGCTTAGAAATGCGTGTGTCTTGCTCAAAAAATTAATCCCGGGCGATTCCAATGTTGCCCTGCAAGAACCCCTCAGAAAGGAGCGTGTCAGAAGTAGCGCATGAATAGTGGACTCCGGGCGGGCGCGCGTCATATCGGAAAGGCTTTGAAATACTTTACAAAAGTATCCACTCTTTTTCTCTTCCGCTTTAAAACACTCACAAACCACTCTGTATTAATAAAACAACTCAACTTTTTAAAACAGCTTGTTCCGATTTACAGTAGTACCGCGTCCAAATCAGACCTTATGTCGTCAGATGCCACAGCATAGCTACAAGCTGTCCCTATTCTACAGTATTATTATTCCACAAATCATAAATCACCTACAATTCACAATATACCATTAAATCCCCAGGAGTTCCTGACCCGCGGAAGCCTAGTGGACCTGGCCATAGCCTTTGTGATGGGCGTGGCCTTTCGGGAGATCATCAAAGCTCTGGTGGACGACATTTTCTCCCCCATAATCGCCCTTGTGGGGCCAAAGGGCAGCCTTGAGGAAATGTTCGTTATACTGAGAGGAGGAGTGAACTACACGACGCGAGCAGAGGTGAGAAAGTGAGTAGGTAGGACTGAGTGGAGTTAGGTACATCAAATGAAAGGAAGACAGGTCGCATCGATCAAATGTAGATACAATTGTCAGTTTGCGACAAAGTCGAGAGAGTTGCTACTGCTCAGCCATGTGTACTGGACACACCAGGCAAGTAAGTACTGCAATTTTGCACGACTCACACAAGCACCTGTGTGTCAAGCTCAACGGCAAAGTACAGTACCCACTGTCTTCCATAGGCGGACAAGGACGGCGCCATCACTCTGGACTACGGCCACTTCGTGCAAACCATCATCGACTTCATCATCATCGGCATCTGCTGCTTCATCTTTCTCAAGGTGCAAACTCTGTCGCTCGGTTTTCACATGCCTAAGTCTTTTCACGATTAGGTAGGAGGTGTCGGAATTTTGAAGTAGCACGAGAGGATTTAGCAAAGATATGTACCTACGATGAAATTTGCACTATTGTCAGAGATATCTGTAAAGTGTAAGAGAGCTATAATTTTACGACAAGTGCTAAAGCAAACTTTGTAATGAGTACCATAGGAGTAAATTTGGAAAGCTATGAGAGAAGATTCTGCAAGGATGAACAATCTATTGAGCTGTTCCGTGTCAAGTATCTCACTTCGAAAATCGAGCCGCTCTCAAGCCTATCATTTTGACACATTGTTCTACTACCTTTCCTTGTACTACCGTATCATGCCAAATTCAAATCTTCTGCCCCAATGCAGATCGCCCTGTGCATCATGCGCAAGGAGGAGGAGGTGTCGACCGACTGGCCCTGTCCCAAGTGCAAGGAGATGGTCAAGGAGGGCGCCATTCGATGCGGTCACTGCTCCGCCGAACCCATCGCCCCGGAGAAGGAGGAGGAAGACGAGGTGAGGAGACGTGCAGGAGCCCCTGCATAGGGTGGTCAATAGGAAGTTCTGGTTTGCCTTTCAGTCTATCGGTACACAGCTACAATCAGCTAACTTAAAGCCGATGCTGCATTTAAACCGGTGCGGACGATTAACCGATGCATTGCATTGCTGAATAACTGGTTAAGGTTCTGAGCTTCAGACGCTGAAATACTACACAAACTCAATTTGAAAATTAATCCAATTACAGCAGTTGGATAAGTCTGGTGCTATGGGTACTGGAAGTTGGCGCTTCGAAGGTCCTCACAGTTGCTATTGCATGCACTTTTCTTGCGAACTGTAAACAATGGCAGAACAAACTGAAGTGAGTAAACCTTCAATTTCAGCCCAAGGAAGGCGAGGGCGGCGAGAAGGAGGGTCTGTATCCGTCGACGAAGAATGTTTAGGCCACTCTGCAAGCACAGTACCTTGGACATTCACAAATTCAAGCCTACCGTACTCGGTTTCCAATTTGCTGTCGCTTTGTGCTAGCAGCTTGCACTGTAGTACCGTACCGTTTCTTCCGACCGCGCTTATGCTTTCTATGGGTTCGCACTAGTGTACTGACTGGTCTTATACGTCGCGCTAATTGCCGACCCGTGGTGCGCGCCTGAATCACGCCTTTGTCGCTTGTGGTTTGCGCACCGTAATGATATATTGCAAACAGGTGTTGTTTGTTTCTCCATTTCTCATTAATCGTTCGCCGAGTGTCACGCGCGCTCCGCTGATTGGCCGCGATCGCTTCTACTGCGCGTCCATTGGCCGGTTGTTCGCGGAACGACCAATCAACATCGAGGATCTCTAGGATCTGATTTCTGCTTTCTGCTGCTGTCACTCCTGTCCCGGTTCGATTCTGTCATACT
>JASAMZ010000123.1:0-5000 GCA_030248115.1 Linhomoeus sp. GSCO2_2 | reverse complement strand
CTCCAATAAGCCCCCCTCCTGGCCTTCGCCTTCAAGAGCGTGGCGTAGACGTTGGAGGTGGGGAGGGGGGCTTATCAGAGTATTTACGGTAATCCTATCTTCTGTTAGAAGTCGTCACAAAGCATATTTGATAGCATTAGTGCTACTGGCAGTTACCACAACTGAGCGCTTATTGGAGGGGGGGGGGGGGGAGTCACTCATTTGAGAATTTACGGTAGACCATAAGTCCGTCTGTTTTCAGGGAACCGCACGCAAGGCGGACGGGCATCAAACTGCTCAGCACAGATTGCCAAGAAGAGCTCAAGGGACATTTAAGAGGCGGCGTCGGTGCGGCGTGTGATTATTGTTGAATTACGGTACCTACATAATTCCCCAATAAGTGCACAATTCTTGAAGCAGTCGATATTCGCTTCTAGTGGTGGCAGCCCAAAACTAAGTAAGTACTTACTTTTGTAGTTTTGCTTTATTTTGAAACTGAGTACTTATGTAGTTTCTTACTTACTCAGTTTTATTTTTGGAAAACTGAGTATACTTACTCGTGCTCATACTTAGTTTTCCAGACCCGTACTTACTTAGTTTTGCAAAATTTATTAAGTACTTTTTTGTACTTACTCAGTTTTACTTACCTAGGTTTATAAAACTTAGTAAGAAACTAAGTAACCCAATTTCTTGACATTGAACCGTATTTTGAATCGTTACATTCACATATTGTTTCTGTTGAACTGGACTCGCTATGTTGAGCTAAGTCAAGGATGCCCAAATTGCTTAGAGACACGTGGCTCTACTACTCTCGAGTTAACCACTCACAATCACTTTCAAGATCAGCTTCTGCTTAAATTGTGTTGTATTAACTTACATACTTAGTTTACTCAGTTTTTCCTGGCGTACCTACTTACTTAGTTTTGCGAGAAACTAAGTAAGCACGTTTTACTCGCTTAGTTTTAATTAGTTTTCTGAAAAACTAAGTACTTACTTGGTTACTTACTTAGTTTTGTTTTTGGGAAATTGCCACCACTATTCGCTTTAGTTTGCGCAGCGATACAGCGTTTATTGCAGAGGGCGAGCTCAGACTTTTCGCATACTCTATCAGCATAGCGAACGCGTTCAACGCTTCACTCGAAGAAACGTTCCCCCAAGAGGAGCGCTCGCAAAGTTGCCAAGCGGCCTTTGACGAACTGGAGGTTAAGTCATATGTAAACGTGCAAACTAAAGTGAACAACTTCAACGAATTCGCAATCATTAACAGAAGGAGATGGGCAGGGTGGCGAAATGTCGAAAAGACGCGTCGCCGGGCGACTGCGCCGGTGGCGTCGTGTACAAGATCACAAGGATGGCTTTCGTCGACGTGCCCAATCAGGCGACTGTTTCACACCTCTGAAAATTTCGTTCAAAAGTCGAGTTGCTGACATGATCGAAGAAAGTAAGTATGCGAGTGGTGGCTGCGTAGCGTTTGCGTGGCCGAAGCGTAGCGCCGCGCATCAGCGTGGCGTTTGCTCGACAGCCGCGTAGCTTCACGTGGCCGCTGGGCAGCGTTTATGTGGCCGCTGGGCAGCGTTTTTGTGGCCGCTGCGTATCGTTTGCGTGGCCGCTGCGTATTGTATCCGTGGCCGCCGCGTACGAGTTACGTTGCCGCCGAGTAGCGTCTGCGTTGTCGCTACCTCGCGCTGGGGTGGTCCACGCGAGGTGAGGACCACGTGACCTTTGCGTGGCCACAACATAGCGTTTGCGTGGTCACTGCGTAGCGTTTTCGTGGTCACTACTCAGCGTTTGCTCGGCAAACGTTCTCGTTGTCGCAATGCCGTCGTGTCGTCGCAGTAGCAGGTAGTAGTAGTAGCCGGCGGCTAGCAACTCTTACTTCTAACTGTGACTGCACACCGTCCGCATTGCAGCTTTTCAATCGTTGCCCGTATTCTTCGTGAAACAGTCGTCAGTGCAACGCGCGCATCGCCTGCCGAGCGGCCGTTGACGACGAGAAGAAGTACTGGCAAGCGCGCAAGAAGGACAAATTCGTCTGCCTGCCCGCCTAGCGCCTCTGAAGAAGTCATGGCGATTGCGTGTTTTCGATGAGAAAGGGGCAAATGACGCAACACGCACCGGTCATTACACTGTCCGTCACCAATGTTGGCATAAGTTGTTAGGTCTTGGGGGTGATCATTGGGTTTCTGGGTAGTGGCTTCGTTTAGGTTAAGGTGAGGAAATTGACACAGGTGACTGATGCAGTTCTTAGATTGCTGGATGATTCATGTTTCCGTTACGTTCGTCGTATGGTACGAAGGCTACCGCTGAGATGCTACGGACTTGTGTACTCTCTCGAATTTGTGAAAGTTGGAATGCGATGCACAGTGACCTGGTCTCTGCCCCATCGCTCAGCGATTGGATTACCACGGTACTTTGAGCGGTCTAGAAGAAAGCTTTGAACTTTGAACGGCGGCCAATTCATTGCCCTGCTCAGGCAAGCAGGACATATTATAGTGCGCACTTCGTTGGGAATTCGCTTCTGAGGAAAGGCGTGTCGGCGAAAGGTACGGTACGGCGACCAATTGCGCTTCCGTTCATTTCGAACCGGCATTTGTGCATTTGATTTCTATTGCGTTGGCATTGGTATTGAATTCTATTGTGTCATTGCATTTCTATCACTGCTTTTGTTTTGTCTACTCTGGAACTATGTTGTATGTGTAGCGAGGCATGGCAGCCCAATTCTCGGCAACGGTCCCACAGCTGCAAAGCCGCCCGCTCATTTCACATGTGGTAATTCCAGTTCGCCCCAACTTTCATAATAGACACGCGAGTGGCAACAAAGCCAGAACATGGTAGGCACTTCAAGCAAAATCACTGAAAACCGCTACCAAATGACCCAAATCGTGACACTGCTTCGATTCCCAATCAAGGCATTTCGTCCCCTCGGTTAACTCTTCTTCACTCGGCGTTTCGCTCTATTTTCTGGCGTGAGCGGCCAGTCGTTTGTGCAGGGGCCGCATTTCGAATCTGGAGGCCTCGTTTTCCTCCCCTCCTGCAAAGAAAGACCGTTGTTTCCTATTGGTCATAAAATCTTGGACTAGAACTGTATTCTCGAAGAGTTAATCGAAGGGCCAAACTGGCAACCCCCCCCCCCTCCCCACGAGTGTTGACTCTCCCGTCCTTTGTATGCATCCGTCACCTCTAGTGACATGTCTAAGTTTAGTCAATTTAAATCGATGAATTTGATTTAATTGCCAAAATTTTGTATAAGTATACAAATGTTCAACGTGGAGGTCGTTACACGACCACAACCTGTGGCTTCTCGCACCAATGACCGCTTCTTGAAAACCACGCTGTCGTCGTTGTCCGAAGCATCTGAATGTGGGGAACACTTCAAAACTCATCCTATCGCATTTGGAAATTGTAGAGTGTGGAACGTGAGGAGTGTGGGGTGTTTTTTCTTTTCGCTTCGGCTCAGCCGAGCTGTTAAGAGAAGGGCGCGTCGTGCGTGCGTGCGTACGTACGTACGTCCGTTCGTACGTACGTACGTACGTACGTGCGTGCGTGCGTACGTCACGCTCGCTTCGGGCTTAATAACTCGCTCGTCCCAACGTCATACGATGGAGTTTGAGACATCGTCGGGTAGCTTGCGGACTCCTCTCGCCATCTAAGAGTATTCAAAACTGAAATAAGTTTTCAAACTCGCGCGCTACAGTATCCCAAAGTGGGGTCCATTTTAAGACAGAAGCTTGACCGAAGCTAGTCAAATCGCATATCAAAGTGGAGCGCTCGAGCTTCCTGAGCACGAATTCGACAACAAAAAGTTCCAAAAGTTTAAACAGAGAGCTACAGTAACCAAAACGCATTCGAAAACTGGAAACGACACGCTTGCTTCGGGCTTAATAACTCGCTTGTCTGACGTCGCTGGGTTGAGTTCGACACATCGACAGGTAGCCTTCGGACTACTCTCGCCATCTGAGTGTTCAAAACTGGAATAAATTTTCAAACTCGCGCGCTACAGTATCCCCAAAGTGGGGTCCATTTTTAAGACAAAAGTTGAAGCGATACATTATGTAGTACTTCAGCGGCTCATTTACGTATTGCTCTACGTCAATACTGCCGAAAATCCAGCCGATATCGCTTCTCGTGGCGCGTCCGTTGCTGAACTGACAGCGCCGTTGTCTCTGTGGTTCGGGGCCGGCCTGGCTGAAAGAGTCAGCCGATCGCTGGCCGCAGTGGGACGTGCCTCCCCTTCGATCCGTCTTCGGAAACGGACCGTGACGGCGAAGTGCGCGCATTCGCACAGGAGAGTAACCAGAGTCGAGCCGTCTTCCCCTCCATTTGGCATCGACATCTCTCGTTACTCCTCACTTTCGCGTTTGGTTCGCGTCACCGCGTGGTGCACTCAGTTCAGAAATCGCGCGCTGAAACGAAATCACTCCCACGTGTCCCGTAGTCTGTCCAGCCACTGAATGGCAGACTGCTCTCGCAATGTGGCTGAAACACGCACAGAGGGCGGTGGATACTCAGACCCACTATTCGGTCTCGGCTGGCCTGCAGTTGCACGACGATGGCCTGCTCCACTGTCACTGTCGGTTCGCCGATGCCGACCTGCCGGACGACGCCATCGCCGTGCTTCTGCCAAGGCACCACCCGCTAACTCGCCTGATCCGCGCGCGTGAGGCCAACCTACACGCGCATATCTCACACACTCGCACAAGTCCGCCTAAAATACTGGATACCTCACGGACGCACCATTGTAGAAGGCGCGTTGTCCAAGTGCTTGGTGTGTCGCCGTCAGCTGAACGGCCCGTACAAGCTGCCACCCTTCGCTCAGTGGCCGCGGGCCAAAGTGTCGCAGTCCCGGCCGTTCACCTTCATGGCCTGGATTACTTGGGCCCCCTCTCATCAAGAGGCAGCAACCATCCCGAAACATCCGGGTCTGCCTGTTCACCTGCATCACAAGACTGGGCCGTGCACCTGGAAACGGTCGACATACTGTCGGCCGAACAATTCCTTCTCACTTGCCGATTCGTAGCAAT
>JASAMZ010000122.1:35000-42935 GCA_030248115.1 Linhomoeus sp. GSCO2_2 | reverse complement strand
GATTTTGTTAAAATTCACAAATTTCGACGATTTCAAACAGCTTAAATTTCAAAATTTCTTTTCACTGACGTGTCGAGCATAGTCTATTAAGTATTTATCAAATAGTTTCAGGTTTTATAATTAACGAAATTAGGGATATTTTCAAGGGTATTGTCAAAATTCCTAAATTTCGGCAATTTCAAACAGCTTAAATTTCAAAACTTCTTTGCACGGATGTGTCGAGCATAGTCTGCCAAGTATCTAGCAAATAGTTTTAGAGATTATAATTAATGAAATTTAGGATATTTTTAAGGGTTTTGTCAAAATCCCCAAATTAAACGGTTTAAATTTTAAAGTTTCTTTGCACGGAAGTATTGAGCATAGCCTGACATGTATTTAACAAATAGTTTCGGATTTTATAATTAACGAATTTAGGGATATTTTCAAGGTTTTTCTCAAAATTGCCAAATTTCGGCAATTTCAAACAGCTTAAATTTCAAAATATCTTTGCGTGGATGTACCGGGCGTAGTATGTCAAGTAATTATGAAACAGTTTCAGATTTTAGAATTCAAGAAATTAGGGATATTTTCAAGGGTTTTGTCAAATATCGCAGATCTCGGCATTTTCAAATGGCTAAACTAAGCAATATTTTTCCATGGATGTGTCGTGCAACGTATGTTTTGCCACCTATTCAATCGAACACGAAACGCGGCAATTACTGTGCGGTTCTGCAATCTACAGCAACGGCATCGTAAGCGCCCGCATTTGTGACCCAAAAGAAAAGGGCGTCGTCCCATTTAGACTCTCATCATTCCAAAGTGAACCTGCGGCGAACATTCCTGATCCATTTATGGATCAGTACCCACCAATACGCCTTACAGGCAACGATTGCCCACGAATGGCACAAACTACCTTTGGAAACTCGAGGTAACTGCGGCGAAACTCCCCGAAGAAACGCTCAACTTTCTATTCTGACACACTATTGAATATACTCCTCAAATGCACAACACACTATGCAATGCCAATCAACCATCATCGGGTACCCAGTTTTTACTCTAAGCTTGTTTTTCACTCATTCGCTTGCTCAGTCGTTCCGATTTTTGCGCCATCAGATTTGACGGCCTGTATCTTTACCGCACGGCAAGCGACTGCGCTCTCATTCAGCACACAGGTACTTACAAGTGTCCTACATATGTGGTTCAAAAATCATTAAGATCGGGCGAGGCGTTCGTGAGATATAAAAATGTGCCAGTTTTTTTCGGCGCTTTTCAAAATTCCTTAAAGATTTGAAAAAGTAGGGGCCGGGAGAATTGCTGTAACTTTTTAGTGCGTTGACCTAGAACCGCCAAACTTTGTACGGTTACTAAGGACATGTCCCTTTACAATTTGCACTTAGAACGGCGAAAATCGCTTATGCCACGAACAAGCTGTGTGTGTAAAAAGTTCAACCTATACTTTGTGTCTGTCAAATTTTGGTGAACAGTATAGTGAACTTTGTACACATCGTTAGCCGCATCTGGAGAAAGTGTCTTGAGAATGTGTACATTTCTGCGCAGTGCAGCTATTCACACGATACGGTTGTCTGTACAGCTGATCTAAAGCTCAGTGATATCGCCGCGTTCGCTATCTACATTACTATGCTAGCTAGGTGTAGTGTCCGTCTGTCTGTCTGTCGAGGTTTGCCTCCCTAGCACTTCGCCACGCGACGCTTCAGCATGCGCTTGCCTCGCTAGCACTTCGCCACGCGACGCTTCAGCATGCGCGCGCCTAGACACCAGCGGGACGCCAGCGGCGGCAATCAATCGCTGCACGGCCAGCGCCGCCTGTTGCTGTCTGCCTTCAACGCAGGCATCGCCTGCACAGTAGGGCAAGGCACCGTCGCCGCTCAATCAGGCTCGCTCCCCTTAGCTCGCATTGGATCTGGCGGCTCTCTACCATTTGTTTTGCGCGGCGCTTTGTACGGCGCGTTCGCGAGGCAGTCAGCGCCGTTGGCTTGCAACAGGAGAGACTTTCTGCAACAGTACAAATCTTGCAACAGTACAGACGTTGTAACAGGATGGTCGCGCGAGGCGACCAGTGCCATTGGCTCGCAACAGGCCTGATTTTGCAACAGGACAAATCTTGCAACAGGACAGATTTTGCAACAGGAAAATCTGCCCGCGGCTCTCTACCATTTGTTTTGCGCGGCGCTTTGTACGGCGCGTTCGCGAGGCAGTCAGCGCCGTTGGCTTGCAACAGGAGAGACTTTCTGCAACAGTACAAATCTTGCAACAGTACAGACGTTGCAACAGGATGGTCGCGCGAGGCGACCAGTGCCATTGGCTCGCAACAGGCCTGATTTTGCAACAGGACAAATCTTGCAACAGGACAGATTTTGCAACAGGAAAATCTGCCCGCTCTCTATCATTTGTTTGCGCGGCGCTTTGTTTGTAACAGGCGTGCAACAGGACAGACTTTCTGCAACAGGACAAATGTTGCCTTGCAACGGTACCTAAAGACGTTGCAACAGGATGGTCGCGCGAGGCGACCAGTGCCATTGGCTCGCAACAGGACAGACCTTCTGCAACAGGACAGATTTTGCAACAGGAGCAACAGGACAGACCTTGCAACAGGACAGATCTTGCAACAGGACAAATCTTGCAACAGGACAGATTTTGCAACAGGACAAATCTTGCAACAGGACAGATTTTGCAACAGGACAAATCTTGCAACAGGACAAATCTTGCAACAGGACAGATCTTGCAACAGGACAGATCTTGCAACAGGACAGACCTTGCAACAGGACAGATTTTGCAACAGGACAGATCTTGCAACAGGACAGATTTTGCAACAGGCAACAGGACAGACCTTGCAACAGGATAGATCTTGCAACAGGACAGATCTTGCAAAACAGCTTAAATTTCGAAATTTCTTTTCCCGGATGTGTCGACCATAGTCTGCCAAGTATTTATCAAATAGTTTTAGATTTTATAATTAACAAAATTAGGGATATTTTTAAGGTTTTTGTCAAAATTCCCAAATTTTGACAAATTCAAACAGCTTAAATTTCAAAACTTCTTTGCACGGATGTATCGAGCATAGTCTGCCAAGTATTTAGCAAATAGTTTCAGCGAATATAATTAACGAAATTTAGGATATTTTAAAGGATTTTGTCAAAATCCCCATATTTCTACAATTTCAAACAGCTTAAATTTCAAATTTTCTTTTCACGGATGTGTCGAGCATAGTCTGCCAAGTATTTATCGAATAGTTTCAGATTTTATAATTAACGATAGTAGGGATATTTTCAAGGGTATTGTCAAAATTCCCAAGTTTTCGACAATTTCAAACAGCTTAAATTTTATAATTTCTTTACATGGTTGTGTCGGGCATAGGCTGCCAAGTATTTAGCAACTCGTTCTAAGTTTTATAATTAGCGAATTTTGGGATATTTTCAAGGTTTTTGTCAATATTCCCAAATTATGACAATTTCAAACAGCTTAAATTTCACAATGTCTTTGCGTTGACGCATTGGGCATAGTCTGTCAAGTATTTAACAAATAGTTTCTGATTTTATAATTAACGAAATTTGGGATATTTTTGTTAAGATCCTTAAATTTCGACAATTCCAAATAGCTTAAATTTAAAAATGTCTTTGCATAGTTGTGTCGGGCGTAGTCTGCCAAGTATTTAGCAAATAGTTCTAGATTTTATAATTAAACAATTTAGGTATATTTTTAAGGTTTTTGTCAGAATTCCCAAATTTTGACAAATTCAAACAGCTTAAATTTCAAAACTTCTTTGCACGGATGTATCGAGCATAGTCTGCCAAGTATTTAGCAAATAGTTTCAGCGAATATAATTAACGAAATTTAGGATATTTTTAAGGATTTTGTCAAAATCCCCATATTTCTACAATTTCAAGCAGCTTAAATTTCAAATTTTCTTTTCACGGATGTGTCGAGCATAGTCTGCCAAGTATTTATCGAATAGTTTCAGATTTTATAATTAACGATAGTAGGGATATTTTCAAGGGTATTGTCAAAATTCCCAAGTTTTCGACAATTTCAAACAGCTTAAATTTTATAATTTCTTTACATGGTTGTGTCGGGCATAGGCTGCCAAGTATTTAGCAACTCGTTCTAAGTTTTATAATTAGCGAATTTTGGGATATTTTCAAGGTTTTTGTCAATATTCCCAAATTATGACAATTTCAAACAGCTTAAATTTCACAATGTCTTTGCGTTGACGCATTGGGCATAGTCTGTCAAGTATTTAACAAATAGTTTCTGATTTTATAATTAACGAAATTTGGGATATTTTTGTTAAGATCCTTAATTTTCGACAATTCCAAATGGCTTAAATTTAAAAATGTCTTTGCATAGTTGTGTCGGGCGTAGTCTGCCAAGTATTTAGCAAATAGTTCTAGATTTTATAATTAAACAATTTAGGTATATTTTTAAGGCTTTTGTCAGAATTTCTAAATTTCGACAATTTCAAGCAGCTTATTAGACTTCAACATACTTTGTGTGGAAGCATCGAGCACTAAGCCCAAAAGAATAGGGCGTCGTCCCATTTATACCCTTTTCAATAGGGCGTCGTCCCATTTATACCCATTTCAATAGGGCGTCGTCTCATTGAGACACTTTTATTGCACTGTGTGCCTGCGGCGAATTTTTCTGATCCATTTATGGATCAGTTGCCACAATTATAAGCGCAAAGTGTGCCTGCGGCGAATCTTCTGATCCATATGTGGATCAGGTACCACGAACAAATCCAAGACCAATTGCGGCGATACCCCACCAAATTGTCGACTAAATGTCTAGCGGCACTTCACTAGCCAGTGCACATTATCGCGCACACGCTCTCAAGTTTACACTGATGCCAACGTGGTGCCACAGTTTTTAGACAAAGCTTGTTTTAGCAGACAAAGTTGTTCGTAAGACAAGGGTTTAAACAAGCTCCGGTATTAAAAAGTTGAGTTTGTATTCTGACTGACATTGCAAAGAGTTGCGTTCTTTCTGCAGAGAGTGCGAGAGTTCATCGCCCGCATGCCCCGCTTCATGAGCCCCCGCTTCGCAAGAGGGTATTGCATAGCAATATTGATTTCGCCCGCGATTTGGCTTTTAGAGCAAGAACATCCCTCTTTCAAGCAACGTTTTTAAAAAAGTGACAAAAACTTGTAAAGGTTTTGGCAAACAATTGACAGAGCACAAAACAGCGCACTACGAGCAATCAAACCGTGTCGCACTACTGCATGTAGGAAACAGCGATCTTAGTGTTAAAATATCGAGAATGGCGTTTTCTGCGGTGCGTGCTTGCGTTATTGGAAAGTTATTGCTGAGAGCTTTTACCTGACGTGCCGATTGCCACTCTACGACGTAAGACGAGCGAGTTAGAGCCGTTTTGCGCTTTTGCAGCTTCGAGTTACTGTAACTCGCAAAATTCAAACTTTTGAGTTGCGACCAATGGGAGAACAAATGATCAGTGAGTCGGGAGCTATCCAAAAAGCTCGAGATCGTCTCTCTACGACGCAAGTTGAGCGCGTTAGAGCGATTTTAGCGTCAAAATGCCGAAAATGGCGTTTTCCTCGGTGCGTGTTTGCGTAATTGAAAAAACTTGCAGACGCATGAAAGAGCACGTCGAGAGCTTTCACCTGACGTGTCGATTGCCGCTCTACGACGTAACACGAGTGAGTTGGAGCCGTTTTGCGTTTTGACCTTCGGCTTACTGTAGCGCGCGCAATTCAAACTTTTGAATCTCGACTTCTCTTAGCGGAATGATCAGTGAGTCGAGACCTATCAGTAGAGCCCAAGATCGTCACTCTAAGTCTTTCCAACGCCGAGATCCGAGAGCGTTACGCACGGACGGACGGACGGACGCACGCACGCACGCACGCCGAGCTCTCGTATGGTGTCGCCCGCCTGAGGGCGGGCGAAAAAAGCAAACGTGTTTTTTAAGGAATGATCAGTGCACCGAAACCTATTCAAAAAACTCAAGATCGTCTCTCTACGACGCAAGACGAGCGAGTTAGAGAAGGTTTGCGTTTTGAACTGCTGGGTTACTGTAGCTCGCGATATTCAAACTCTTGAGTTTCGACCAATAGAAGAACAAATGATCAGTGAGTCGAGAGATATCCAACAAACTCAAGATCGTCGCTCTACGACGCACGCTCAGAGAGGTAGAGCGATTTCTGTGTTAACAGCGCGAGAATGTCGCTTTTCGTGTTGCGTGTTGGCGTAGTTTAGAAATGTTTTATGCCAAACGAAAGACCGCGTCGAGACCTTTTAGTAGACCTATCGCACGCCGCTCTACGACGTAAGACGAGCGAGTTAGAGCCGCTTTGCTGTTTGAGTTACTGTAGCTTTGAGTTACTGTAGCTTGCGAAATTCAAACTTTTGAATCTCGACTTCTCTTAACGGAATGATCTGTGTGCCGAAACCTATTCAACGACCTCAAGATCGTCTCTCTACGACGGAAGACGAGCGAGTTAGAGGCTTTGCGTTTTGAACCTTTGGGTTACTGTAGCGCGCGAAATTCAAACTTTTGGGTTTCGACCAATAGAGGAACAAATGATCAGTGAGTCGAGCGCCATCCAACCAACTTAAGACCGTCTCCCTACGACGCACGCCGAGTGGGTTAGAGCGATTTCTGTGTCAAAAACGCGAGAATGCCGCTTTTCGTGTTGCGTGTTTGCGTAATTAAGAAAATTTTTGTTGCCAAACGAAAGCGCACGTCAAGACCTTTTAGTTGACCTGTCGCACGCCGCTCTGCGACGTAAGACGAGCGAGATAGAGCCGTTTTGCGTTTTGGAGCTTCGGGTTACTGTAGCGCGCGCAATTCAAACTTTTGAATTTCGAAGTCTCCTAGCGACATTACCAGTGAGTCGAGACCTATCCATAAAGTCCAAGATCACCTTCCTACGAGTTTCCAACGCTGAGATATAAGAGCGTAACGCACGGACGCACGGACGATAAGCTCTCGTATGGGGTTCGCCCATCTGAGGCTGGGCGAAAAAAGTTCAACCTATACTTTGTGTCTGTCAAATTTTGGTGAACAGTATAGTAAACTTTGTACACATCGTTAGCCGCATCTGGAGAAAGTGTCTTGAGAATGTGTAGGGTACCTTAATGCCAAGTACCTTAAGAAATTGAGAATGTGAATTGAGAATTGAACCTTAAGAATGTGTACCGTAATGCCTTGAAACGGCGGGCGTTTGAAGCCTGTCACTTTTTTCGCCCGGCCTCAGCCGGGCGAACCCCTACCAGAGCTTTTCGTGCGTGCGTTCGTTCGTTCGTTCGTGCGTTCGTTCGTTCGTTCGTAACGCTCTCAGATCTGGGCGTTGGAAAGTCTTAGGAAGGCGATCTTGGGCTCTACGGAAAGGTCTCGACTTACTGGTAATGTGCCTCGAGAAATCGGCATTCAAAAGTTTGAATTGCGCGGGCTACAGTAACCCGAAGGTCAAAACTCAAAGCGGCTCTAACTCGCTCGTCTTACGTCGTAGAGCGGCGTGCGATAGCTCAACTAAAAGGTCTCGACGTGCTCTTTTGTTTGGCATTAAAAATTGTCTTAATTACGCAAACACGCAACACGAAAAGCGACATTCTCGACATTTTTACACTTCAATCGCTCTAACTCGCTCAGCGTGCGTCGTAGAGAGACGATCTTGAGTTGCTGGATAGCTCTTGACTCACTGATCATTTGTTCTTCTATTGGTCGAAACTCAAAAGTTTGAATATCGCGAGCTACAGTAACCCAAAAGTTCAAAACGCAAAACTTCTCTAACTCGCTCGTCTTCCGTCGTAGAGAGACGATCTTGAGTTTGTTGAATAGGTTTCGGCACACTGATCATTCCGTTAAGACAAGTCGAGATTCAAAGGTTTGAATTTCGCGAGCTACAGTAACCCAAAGGTTCAAACAGCAAATCGGCCCTGACTCGATCGTCTTACGTTGTAGAGCGGCATTCGTTCGACCGT
>JASAMZ010000122.1:0-30000 GCA_030248115.1 Linhomoeus sp. GSCO2_2 | reverse complement strand
ACTACGGCACTCACTTCAGCCGGCACACCCAACTGGGAGCCCGATATCTCCAGGAGACGCGTTTCACCCACGCGGAACGCCAAACCATGTCGCAAGAGCAAGCCGGCAACTGCAGCCTCAGGCAGAACGTTGAACGTCAGAACGTCGCCCTCCCATTTGGCCGCGAGGACACCAAAAGAGCTACGGAACTGTGCAAAAACTATCAGCTGGGCGACACCGACGCAGTGAGCTCCAACGCAAAACGCACCAAGGTCATCACATTCGGATCACATCCTCCCAACGGCGCGATATTCTTCATGCTCACTTACAAAATGCCAAAGGCCGAATCCAAGCGAAAATGTTATTCCCCAATTGTCAGTTTCCTCGCTCAGCCTCAACCAGAGGACTACCAAGCAAGCTCGGCTCCATCGAACATGCTGAAATGGTTGAGGATGAGGACTTAGCACATATGCATGTAAACTGGGCATTTCGCTATCGTTGCAAAGCTGGCTGGCTGGCTTATGTATCAGCTAACCCTAAGACGTCAGCGCTCTACAGCCGTGAATGCCTCTAAAGTGGCAATGAAGTCAAATGTCTTATAAGCAATGACGGGCAATGGCCGCTTTAACGGTTAGTGCCTGGTCACTTATGTAGGCAGCGGCAGTCTGGATGGGCATTGCTTGATGCCCCTGTCAAATGCCGTCCTCATTGTTTGCATCACTTTTGGTGCAACAGTATACCTAAGTGGTGTGTACGATAACCTAATTCTTTAATTCCTGCTGAGGCGGGATATGCCTCATCCATGCTTACTTATACTCTTGCTTTGAAGTTGGCTGTTGCTTTGTTCCTCAAGCAATGGCCGTCTAGACTCTAGACGGGGATTGACAATGCCTGTAGTGCAAGAATATCGCTGCTGATGGCAATTTGTCCGAGTGGGCCAAGCAGGAGTTTCTTCCGGCGGTGCTGCGGACGGATTTCGTCCCAATCATCAACATCATCAGCAAGGCAAATCTCTTGAGAGTCGACAATGACACTTTCGCGGACGACGCCACCGTCAAAGCCCTGCGACATCTTCTAACCCGCGGCTACGGCGGCCTCTGCAACCAGTCGGATCTCTACAACATCGATTGCCACCGACTGGCGGGCGGCTGCGGCGTCAACGACACCTGTCGTTGGGACCAGAGGTGCGAGAGCCGCCTGCTGAATGGCAGCCGGGCGCTGTTCATGACCTGCAGCGACATCAAGGAGGCCATCGTCATCGCCGACGTCGTCGTCTTTTCCGAGATTCCTCGTCGGAGCGTGATTCTCTACAACCCGGTCAACCACGACATATCGGAGGTCGACGTCAGGGTCTTCACCAGGGTGGCCCGTCGTCGCGCGGGAGCCAGCAGCGGCGGCGGCGCCGTCTTCATCGAGGCGCAGGACGACTGGCGTCGCTTGACCTTCTACCTGTTCGACCTGGATAGCAGGCGTTTCGTTGAGACACCTCGAATGCCACCTCACTTCTTGACAGACTTCCGGAATAGCAGCGAGACCAAGTTGCTCTTTGCCAACATTCTGTGTATGATATGCAGGTTGACGTCGCGTGTTAGCTTTCTGCGCGTCACACTTTCGGTAACTACCGTAAATACACTCGAATAATCCCCCTCCCCACCTGGACAGGGACAGTGGGGCATGTCGCCGATAGACAGGGACATAGGGAAGGGGCTTATTGGAGTAAATACGGTACGTATGTTTCAGGAAGAAAGATCTGTGGAAATGGATGCGTTAAGCGCGGCACAAGTCCAGATGACGGCGCGTCATCTTGCATTTCTTTCGACTTGAAAAGCAACATGTGGTCAGACTATGTGCGTTCCCTTCCGCCAAGCATGCAGTGCAATTCTGGATGCTACACCACTGCCTCGCCAACCTACATGTACCTGTTCGAGTCGGTGAAAGGCTCCAAAAGGGGAAACGCCGGCCGATTCAACGCCAACAAGTGGCAAGTGCTGGATTGGCTGAAGTTTCCACCTGACAGGTTCCTTACCATCATGTCAGCTACAGCGGAGATTTCTCACTACACGTTTGGCGGCTTCGCCTTGGCCTTCTATGATGGCAAGTTGGTGGCCTGCGGAGGGCTCTTCAGCTCCGAGGAAGATCCGAAGCTCCAGGACGTCGTCAGGGACTGTTTCCACTTCAACGAGACAGAATCGAAGCGCCGAATCAATAGGGAAGGAACGGTGTGGTACGGGTTTCCGCCTATGCAAAGGGACGCTACGGGTTCCAGTTAATCGTTGCCAATGGAGAGCTGTACGCCATCGGAGGATACACGGGCGATAGCCGTCGAGACCGCGTGAGGGAAGGCAGAGAGAAGGAGGAGGAGAGGAGTCCACCACGTCCCTCGACCACTATTGAGAAGCTTGATCGTCAGTTGATGGAGTGGCGCTTGCTGGAGGAGGAGCTGGCCGTGCCTCTGAAGGCCACGCAGAATGCACTGGTGGTGCCCAGAGCGGCTTTGTGATAGCAAGTACGGCGATAGCCTCTGTGATTGAAGTGGGCGCAGCTACGGAACGAGCTGTGCTGCTGCAGCAGTTCAATACAAAGCGAGGAGCGAAGTAGCAAACTCTCTTCAGATTCTTTCAGACAAGCGGTGGGAACACGACGCGCTGTAGCGCGGCGAATAAACGTCTTTCATTAGTTCGTGTCGATCTATTTCACCGGTTAGCGAGTTACACGGCAACGTTTCAAAGTTGGGCAAAACCCACTCCTCGTCAAACGGACGCCATTCTGCAATCGTTTTCCCAGAGCAGCCTACCGTAGATCCTCTAATAGAACCCGCGGTGCCCTGCTTGAACTGATCGCCATACATGAGAGGTAGCAGGTAGGTTGTCGACGTCGAACTATTGCCGAATTCAAAATTCAGACGAGAATATCGCTTGCGCAGAACATGTCCTGGATTATCCTTTCCGAACTGAACACCAAATACTAAGTTGCTCGCGCAGCGCATCACGCGTGAGCCCCAGTGATGACTTAGGTACACTTCAACATGTCGACAATCGCGTAGGGACTAGGGGGGCTACAGATCCACTACTTGTCATTCTTCTTGTCATAATTTCCGCTGACGGCGGCGCAGAAGTCGTCGGTGAAGTGTCGCGCCATCTCCTTATCCAATCCAGTTCTGTTCAGTTCCTTCAAGTTGCCTGCTATTGTCTTGTAGACGGCCGGCTTCAGTGTGGGCATGTCGTGGAACTGCAACAGCTCCAGACAGGCCACCAGTGAGTCTACGTTTACTCGTTCCGACAGTTGGCTTTCGCACATGCTCGCTAGCGTTAGCATTTGGTAGCTGAAACGGAATATCCCC
This sequence comes from Linhomoeus sp. GSCO2_2, assembly GCA_030248115.1. Taxonomy (NCBI): domain Eukaryota; kingdom Metazoa; phylum Nematoda; class Chromadorea; order Monhysterida; family Linhomoeidae; genus Linhomoeus; species Linhomoeus sp. GSCO2_2. Next base: position 26,681 of record JASAMZ010000122.1, on the reverse strand, counting down.
GTAATGGCGACCGTCAAACGGCCTAGCGCCTAGTGAGGGGGGCGGGGGGGGGGGGGGGGGTAGGGGAGGATGCGGCCCAAAGAAACAATATTAGGAGGCGGGGGCAAACCTTTCCTGGAGACTACAGATATACACATAATGCACCAAATAATACACTAAATGTGTGTAGCATTACAACTTCGCCGCAACAAAATAATTTTGATATTCGTGTGTCGTTTATGAAGCTTCTTTCGGGATCTTCTTAAGGATCGTGCGAATGGAGAGGGCAGTGCCCCTTTTGGGGTCGGAGTGCTAACCAGCTCCGGTATTTTAAAAAGTTGAGTCTGTGTTCTGACTGGCCTTGCAAAGAGTTGCGTTCTTTCTGCAGAGAGTGCGAGGTGTCATCGCCCGCATTGTTCCGCTTCACGAGCCCCTCCTTCGCAAGACGGTATTGCATAGCAATATTGATTTCGCCCGCGATTTGGCTTTTACAGCAAGAACAGCCTCTTTCAAGCAACGCTTTTAAAAAAGTGACAAAAACTTGTAAAACTTTTGGCAAACAAAGAGCACGAAAGAGCGCACTACGAACAATCAAATCGTGTTGCATTTCTGTTCACGTAGCAAAGAGCGATCTTAGTGTTAAAATCTTGATAATGGCGTTTCTGCGATGCGTGGTTGCGTTGTTGAAAAAATTATGCTGCCGCATGAAATAGCACGCCGAGAGCTTTCACCTGATGTGTCGATTGCCGCTCTACGACGTAAGACGAGCGAGTTAGAGCCTTTTTGTGCTTTTGCACCTTCGAGTTACTGTAACTCGCGAAATTCAAATTATTGAGTATCGACCGATACAAATGATCAGTGAGTCGAGGGCTATCCAATAAGCTCGAGATTGCCCTCTACGACGCAAGTTGAGCGAGTTAGAGCGATCTTAGCGTCAAAATCTCGAGAATGGCGTTTTCCGCGGTGCGTGTTTGCGTAATTTAACATACTTTTGCAGCCGCATGAAAGAACACGCCGAGAGCTTTCATCTGGCGTGTCGATTGCCGCTCTACGACGTAAGGCGAGCAAGTTGGAGCCGTTTTGTGCTTTTGCACCTCCGCGTTATTGTAACTCGCGAAATTCAAACTTTTGCGTTTTGACCAATTGGAGAACAAATGACCTGTGAGTCAAGAAATATCCAATAAGCTCGAGATCGTCTCTCTACGACGCAAGTTGAGCGAGTTAGAGCGATTATAGTATAAAAATAATTAGAATGGCGTTTTCCGTGGTGCGTGTTTGCGTAATAGAAAAAAAAATTGCAGCCGCATGAAAGAGCACGTCGTGAGCTTTCACGTGACGTGTCGATTGCCGCTCTGCGACGTAACACGAGCGAGGTAGAGCCGTTTTGCGTTTAGACCTTCGGGTTACTGTAGCGCGCGCAATTCAAACTTTTGAATTTCGAAACCTCTTAGCTGAATGATCAGTTAGTCGAGACCTATCCATAGAGCCCAAGGTCTCCGCTCTACGACTTTCCAACGCCGAGATCTGAGTGCGTTACGCACGCACGAACGGACGCACGCACGCCAAGCTCTCGTAGGGTGTCGCCGGCCTGAGGACGGGCGAAATGACTACATCCTAAGCAATGGGAGAGGGACAAGGATGAGGGGGGGTGGTTGGGGTAAGGTTACAGGAGGGGCAGGGTAATTCGGGGGGGGGGGGGGTCCGTGGGGAGAAGGCAATAAAAAAGCGATAAGTTACATCGACAGTGCACCCTCCATTCCCCACCTTCCTCGGTTACACATACATACCGTAAATACTCTAATAAGCCCCCGCCCAGGGGCTTATTTTTCAAGCTCCTTCTAGGAGGGGGTATTATTGGAGGGTGGGGGCTTATTGGAGGGGAGGGGTTATTATTTTTTAGAGTATTTACGGTATTCCCAATGTACAACTTGCCTGTGCGCCAAACGGAACAAAGAAGCGAGGTTCTCGACGCTCTTCCGGCTGGCGTCGGTGATGGTCGACGTGTAGATGTAGTCGACAAGGGCGGCTACAACAACGTCGCTGCCCTCCTTGATGTGCAGACGGCCACTTTTGCTCTCCTCCATGTCGGACTCGAGCATCGCCTTGAAGACCGGCGACATCAGCTTCAGAACGAACCGATGCGCCTGCATTGCAGAAGCTACATAGGCATGTTCATGACGAGCGTGCCAAAGCTGGCAGAATTGGTCACCTTGTATTCTCTTCCGCTTGGGGCGACGATGACGAAGTCACTCGATTCCGTCGACGATTTCAGTTCCGCCATCCGCTGAGCCGCTTCATTCCGGGTCAGAAAATCGCTCTCCTCCTCGTTCGGAAAGCTGATGGAGCACCTGAGGTGCAGACTGCCGTCTTTCTCCAGATATCCGTCCTCACCGCTGCTCAGAAGCTCCGAGTGACGGAGAGCCTCATGCCAGCCCCAGTCACTATCGTTGGATGGTTTGGGCAGCATGACCTTTTTGCTCTCTTCCAGTTTCCGCACCAACTGGCCAGACTTTTCGATGCAAATTGAGAAAGTTGGTTTTCGCCCAGCGTAGTTGATCCGTCTTTGGCGAATATCCTTTAGAAAACTAAGATAGATTGAAGCGGTGCCTTCCTTAGCAGTCGTGGTGCCTTTGGGGTAGAACTCCAGTCTCCAGGTGCTACCGTTGTCGAGAATGAAGTCGCGACTCCAGTATTGCTTGCCCTTTGCGCACTTGGGGTGGTCGAAGAGCTTATTGAAATTCTCGATGACCCAATGCATGCCGACCGTTCTCCAATCTTCGCGCAGCATATATGACTCCGACTTCATCTGCGGCTGAAAACGAATCGTGCCTGTAACGTCAGACTCCCTTCGAAGGTTACTTGCCGCCGGTCATACACAACTCACTCACCTCCATAGTAGGTGCTTGCCAGAAATCTCACCACAGGATTCTAACTGGGAAGGGTGCGTGAGCTGGAAATTCGGCGCTGTGAACTGCTATGCCGCAGAAGTGGACGCATGCGCTGCTGCCTCTGAACGGTCTGCGCGAGTGGCTCGAGAGAGTGAAGTGTGACAGTGTGTGCCTATGATGCTGAACGCAACCACGCTCAAAACCAGTCCTTGACAACGTGATGTACATTATGTACCTATACCTAGGTACCCTTCATTCGCAGTCGCGCCAGTCAGCCACCGTCGGCTCTCGCTATTGCGACAACGACTGTGAGACGTGTTGCTGAACCCTTGTGAAAGGATTGTCGCTGATGTAGGACAGTAGGTTCGACGCTACATACCATGCACGTCGAAGAGACTCAATTTGTTGCACGTCATTACAACATTGTGGTGAGTTGGAACGAGTATGGTGGTACATCACCACCAAGCCACTCACCCTCCCCTAGTCCTCGACAGTGCCACTCCATTGACTATCATCACTCCGAGGTCGCCAGTCGCTGTGAGAGTTGAATCACGTCGTCTACCGGATCATATGGGGCCTTGTCGCGGCCAGCTCCGACTTCCAGCAGCGTCTCCGCCAGCGCGTCTAGTCGGCCTTCATCAGCTTGATTGAACCCCTTCCGATCGGCCGGTTGCCCACCGGGCAGTCAGAGAAGCACTTCGTTGACCTGCTCTTCCACCGCGTGTCGATCCGCGATCCAGAAGTAGCGTGACAGCTGTTCATCGACCCTTTCGCTCTCCTGGAGATTGCGCGTCACCGAAGTGACACAGATACGGTAGCACGACACTGGCGCCCACGACAAGCCAATGTCAATGTAAGTTTAGAAGTGCAGTGGGGGGGGGGGGGGGTAAGCCCCCACCCCCGCCCCCCTAGCCAGAGGTGGGCCCCCCCATACCCCCCCCCCCCCCAGGTACCCCAACCCCCCTTCCCTACTTCCCAAAAGACCCCCCCTAGGATTTTCAAAAATTTTCGCCTGCGGCGCTTTAAAATGGTAAAAATTTCGCCTGCGGCGCTTAAAAATAGCAAAATTTCGCCTGCGGCGCTCTATTTTGGACGTTTTTGACCAAAATTAAGCGATTTTTGGCTCTTTTTGGTCTATTTTTGCAAAATTTTCTCTATTTTTTCGCCGCCCCCCAGGGCGGCGAGTATATATGTTGCAGGCCATGGCCGTCTTCAGGCCATCGCCGTCTAGACGGCTCTGGCCTGGTCGATCAGGCCGTGGCCGTCTAGACGGCGTTGGCCTGATGCGTCAGGCCATGGCCGTCTTCTGCTCGAAAAGACGGGCATGGCCTAATGGACCAGGCCGTAGCCGTCTTTAAGAGTGTCAGCTGTTGCAAGCGCTTGCAGGGAAGGGGCACAGCAGGCCTAAGCAGGAGGTGAAGTAGATGGAGGAGTGTTTATTCCACTTGCAGTTTGCACTAAAACTCGGCCGGCGTCGCGCCTGGCGGGTCTCAACTGAGGCTTAGCGCGACCACCAACTTGCGCGCCCTGAAGTCGGTCACCGGTCGCGTTAAGCCTAAGTTTCGACCCGCCAGACTGCGACGCCGACTGACTCTTGTGCATTGTGGGCGCAGGGCGAGCCTAAGCATAGCCTGATTTGGAAGGAATATACTATGTCGGAAACTAGCAGAGCAAGGAAAAGACGGCCATGGCCTGGCGCATCAGGCCGTGGCCGTCTAGACGGCTCTGGCCTGACGCATCAGGCCACGGCCGTCTTCTGCTCGAAAAGACGGCCACGGCCTGATCGACCAGGCCAAAGCCGTCTAGACGGCCACGGCCTGAAGACGGCCATGGCCTGTGACATATATACGGACGCTATTGTCCGTTCGTTCCTCTGTCTGTGTGTGTGTGTGTGTGCGTGTGTGGGTCCGGAACAACTAGACGTGACGGTTAGTGCCATCCGATGGAGTCGAATGCGCTGAGTAACGCGCCGTTGTCCGTTTCTATTGCTAATTTCCCTATTTCGAGATATTTACAATTAAAATATGAAAATGTCAAGAATGACACTTTTATTTACAAGTCGTATCGGCAAAGTTTTTGCTGAAATGGAAAGGGCGTAAGACGCGATGAATTTGTGACACAGTTTCGGATTTTGGAATTCACCAAATTAGGGATATTTTCAAGGTTTTTGTCAAAATTCCCAAATTTCGAACAATTCAAACAGCTTATATTTCAAAACTTCTTTGCACCGATGTATCGAGCATAGTCTGCCAAGTATTTGGCAAATAGTTTCAGCGAATATAATTAACGAAAAATAGGATATTTTTAAGGATTTTGTTAAAATCCCCAAATTTTGACAATTTCAAACAGCTTAAATTTCAAAATTTCTTTTCACGGATGTGTCGAGCATAGTCTACCAAGTATTCATCAAATAGTTTCAGATTTTATTATTAACGAAATTAGGGATATTTTCAAGGGTATTGTCAAAAATAAAAAATTTCTACAATTTCAAAAAGCTTAAATTTTATGATTTCTTTGCGCGAATGTATGGACCATAGTCTGCCAAGCATTTAACAAATAGTTTCAGATTTTATAATTAACGAAATTAGGGATATTTTCAATTGTATTTTCAAATTCTCAAATTTCGGCAATTTCAAACAGCTTAAATTTCAAAACTTTTTTGCACGGATGTGTCGAGCATAGTCTGCCAAGTATTTAGCAAATAGTTTTAGAGATTAAAATTAATGAAATACAGGATATTTTTAAGGGTTTTGTCAAAATCCCCAAATTTCGACAATTTCAAACGGCTTAAATTTCAAAGTTTCTTTGCACGGAAGTATCGAGCATAGTCTGCCATGTATTTAACAAATAGTTTCGGTTTTTATACTTTACGAATTTACGTATATTTTCAAGAATATTGTTAAAATTCCCAAATATAGACATATTTCAAATAGCTTAAATTTCAGAATATCTTTGCATGGTTGTGTCGGGCATAGTCTGCCAACTATTTAGCAAATAGTTTTATATTTTATAATTAACGAATTTAGGGATATTTTCAAGGTTTTTCTCAAAATTGTAAAATTTCGACAGTTTCAAACAACTTAAATTTCAAAATATCTTTGCTTGGATGTACCGGGCGTAGTATGTCAAGTAATTATGAAACAGTTTCAGATTTTAGAATTCAAGAAATTAGCGATATTTTCAAGGGTTTTGTAAAATATGGCAGATTTCGGCATTTTCAAATGGTTATAACTAAGCAATATTTTTCCATGTACAGGGTGGCCCACCCAAAACCCGTGCTCTTTGCTGGCTTGTATCTCTAGCGTGGATTGCTCGAATTGGCTAAAATTTTCAGCGATTATAGTCTAAGGTGTAGCTTAACGATACCAGAAGCTACAGCTTTCTAGCTTGTTCATCGTTGTCGTAGCACTGAAAATGCCTTCCTGGAGAGAGTTCACACAAAATCGACAAAAATTTTGACCTTCTCTGATTTTGCTCATTTTTAGATATGTGATAAAGGATGTGATCCCGAGTTTCACAGTTTTTGTCTTACGTCGCTGCAACCTCCATAGCGTGAGTAACGTGATGTCAAAGTTCCTGAGTTCTCCAAATTGTGCGTAATGTCGGCAGCTAAAACTACTGTAACTTTCGCTGTACAGTATCAAACGAGCTGATATTTTAGCACGAGGTAGAGAAGAACCACCTTAACGTATGATACAAGTTCCAGCGAAATTGCCACTCATACGCGCATTTGTCAGCTTCGCGGCCTTTGAATTATCGATGATCTTTGTGTTGCCCGCTCTAGCTTGCTCGTCAGTTCAGTGAAACAGCTGCAACTTGGCACATCCTTAAGTTTGCTAATGCACTACAATCGCTGAAAATTTGAGCCAATCGCTGAAAAACAGACGCAAGAGATATAAGCTGACAAAGAGCACGGGTTTTCGGTGGGCCACCCTGTATGTGTCGTGCAACGTGTGTTTTGCCACCTATTCGATCGAACACGAAACGCGGCAATTACTGTGCGGTTCTGCAATCTACAGCAACGGTGTCGTAACCGCCTGCATTTGTGCCCCAAAAGAAAAGGGCGTCGTCCAATTTATACCCTCTTCATTCCAAAGTGAACCTGCGGCGGAGTACTCACCAATACGAATCTTATAGGCAACGATTGCCCAAGAATGGCACAAACTACCTTTGAAAACTCGAGGTAACTGCGGCGAAACTCCCCGAAGAAATGCTCAACTTTCTATTCTGACACACTATCGAATATACTCCTCAAATGCACAACACACTATGCAATGTCAATCAACCATCATCGGGTACCCAGCTTTTACTCTAAGCTTGTTTCGCCGCCCCCCAGGGCGGCGAGTATATATGTCACAGGCCATGGCCGTCTTCAGGCCGTGGCCGTCTAGACGGCTTTGGCCTGGTCGATCAGGCCGTGGCCGTCTTTTCGAGCAGAAGACGGCCATGGCCTGATGCGTCAGCCCACAGCCGTCTAGACGGCCACGGCCTGATGCGTCAGGCCATGGCCGTGTTTTCCTTTCTCTGTTAAGTTTCCGACATACTATATTCCTTCCAGTTCAGGCTATGCTTAGGCTCGCCCTGCGCCCACAATGCACAAGAGTCAGTCGACGTCGCAGTTTGGCGGGTCGAAACTTAGGCTTAACGCGACCGGTGACCGACTTCGCGGAGCGCGCCTTGAAGTTGGTGGTCGCGCTAAGCCTCAGTTGAGACCCGCCAGGCGCGACGTCGACCGAGTTTTAGTGCAAACTGCAAGTGGAATAAACACTCCTCCATCTACTTCACCTCCTGCTTAGGCCTGCTGTGCCCCGTCCCTGCAAGCGCTTGTAACAGCTGACACTCTGAAAGACGGCTACGGCCTGGTCCATCAGGCCATGGCCGTCTTTTCGAGCAGAAGACGGCCATGGCCTGACCCATCAGGCCAACGCCGTCTAGACGGCGATGGTCTGAAGACGGCAATGGCCTGCAACATATATACGGACGCTATTGTCCGTTCGTTCCTCTGTCTGTGTGTGTGTGTGCGCGTGTGTGTGTACGGAACAACTAGACATGACGGTTAGTGCCACCCAATGGAGTCGAATGCGCTGAGTAACGTGCCGTTGTCCGTTTCTGTTGCTAATTTCCCTATTTCGAGATATTTACAATTAAAATACGTAAATGTCAAAAATGACACTTTTATTTACAAGTCGTATCGGCAAAGTTTTTGCTGAAATGGAAAGGGCACAAGACGCGATGAATTTGTGACATAGTTTCGGATTTTGAAATTTACGAAATTAGGGATATTTTCAAGGTTTTTGTCAAAATTCCCAAATTTCGACAATTTCAAACGGTTTAAGTTTCAAAATTTCTTTGCACGGATGTATCGAGCATAGTCTGCCAAGTATATAGCAAATAGTTTCAACGAATATAATTAACGAAATTAGGGATATTTTCAAGGTTTTTTCGCCCGGCCTCAGCCGGGCGACACCCTAGGAGAGCTCGGCGTGCGTGCGTGCGTGCGTGCGTGCGTACGTGCGTGCGTGCGTAACGCTCTCGGATCTCGGCGTTGGAAAGACGTAGAGAAACGATCTTGGGCTCTACGAATAGGTCTCGACTCACTGATCATTCCGCTAAGAGAAGTCGAGATTCAAAAGTTTGAATTGCGCGCGCTACAGTACCCCGAAGGTCAAAACGCAAAACGGCTCTAGCTCGCTCGTCTCACGTCGTAGAGCGGCAATCGACACGTCAGGTGAAAGCTCTCGACGCGTTCTTTCATGCGACTCCAAAAGTTCTTTCAATTACGCAAACACGCACCGCGGAAAACGCCATTCTCGACATTTTGACGCTAAAATCGTCCTAACTCGCTCAACTTGCGTCGTAGAGAGACAATCTCGAGGTCAGTGGATAGCTCTCGACTCGCTGATCATTTGTTCTCCCATTGGTCGAAACTCAAAAATTTGAATTTCGCGAGTTACCCGAAGGCCTAAAACGCAAAACGGCTCTAACTCCTCTGTCTTGCGTCGTAAAGAGGTGATCTTGAGCGCCTTGGATAGCTCTCGACTCATTGATCATTTGTCTCCCATTGGTCGAAACTCAAAGTTTGAATTTCGCGAGTTACAGTAACCCAAAGGTCCAAAACGCAAAACGGCTCTAACTCGCTCGTCTTACGTCGTAGAGCGGCGATCGACACGTCAGGTGAAAGCTCTCGACATGTTCTTTCATGTGGCAGCAACAATTTTTAACATGACGCAAACACGCACCACGGGAGACGCCATTCTCGAGATTCGAACACTAAAATCGCTCTAACTCGTTCAATTTGCGTCGTAGAGAGACGATCTAGAGCTCAGTCGATAGCTCACGACTCACGTATTATTTGCGAAACTTGAAAATTTGAATTATGTGAGTCACAGTAACCCGAAGGTGCAAAAGCACAAAACGTTTCTAACTTGCTCGTGTTACGTCGTAGAGTGGCAATCGACACGTCACTTCTAAGCTCTCGACGTGCTCTTTCATGTGTCAGCAAACATTTTGTAATTGACTAAAACACGCATCACAGAAACAATAGTTTTGAGTTTTACACTGGAACTTTCTGATTTGCTCATGTTGCGATTAAAGCGACACTCGGCACGTCACTCCAAGGCTCGCTACGTACTACACGCGCCAAGAAGAATAAACTTAGTTTTGCTCCATAGACAGAAGTACGACACGACTTGATTGGTCATAGTCGTTCGTTTGTGCTCTGTCATATGTTTGTCAAAGCTTTGACAAGTTTTTGTCACTTTTTTAAAAGTGTTGCTCGAAAGAGGGATTTTCTTGCTCTAAAAACCAAATCCCGGGCGATATCAATATTGCTAAGCAATACCCTCTTGCAAAGGGGGAGCTCGTGAAGCGGAGCATACGGGCGATAAGCTCTCGCACTCTCTACAGAAGAACGCAACTCTATGCAATGTCAGTCAGAATACAAACTCAACTTTTTAATACCGGAGCTTGTTGTCAAAATTCCCAAATTTCGACAATTTCAAACAGCTTAAATTTCAAAATTTCTTTTCGCGGATGTGTCGAGCATAGTCTGCCAAGTATTTATCCAATAGTTTCAGCAATTATAATTAACGAAATTTAGGATATTTTGAAGGATTTTGTTAAAATCCCCAAATTTCGACAATTTCAAAAGCTTAAATTTCATTATTTCTTTGCGCGAATGTATGGGGCATAGTCTGCCAAGTATTTAACAAATAGTTTCAGATTTTATAATTAACGAAATTAGGAATATTTTCAAGGGTATTTTCAAAATTCAAATTTCGGCAATTTCAAACAGCTTAAATTTCAAAACTTCTTTGCACGGATGTGTCGAGCATAGTCTGCCAAGTATTTAGCAAATAGTTTCAGAGATTATAATTAATGAAATTTAGGATATTTTTAAGGGTTTTGTTAAAATTCCCAAATATAGACAATTTCAAATAGCTTAAATTTCGGAATGTCTTTGCATGGTTGTGTCGGGCATAGTCTGCCAACTATTTAGCAAATAGTTCTATATTTTATAATTAACGAATATAGGAATATTTTCAAGGTTTTTCTCAAAATTGCCAAATTTCGACAATTTCAAACAACTTAAATTTCAAAATATCTTTGCTTGGATGTACCGGGCGTAGTATGTCAAGTAATTATGAAACAGTTTCAGATTTTAGAATTAAAGAAATTAGGGATATTTTCAAGGGTTTTTTTAAAATATGGCAGATTTCGGCATTTTCAAATGGCTATAACTAAGCAATATTTTTCCATGTATGTGTCGTGCAACGTATGTTTTGCCACCTATTCGATCGAACACGAAACGCGGCAATTACTGTGCGGTTCTGCAATCTACAACAACGGTGTCTTAACCGCCCGCATTTGTGACCCAAAAGAAAAGGGCGTCGTCCCTTTTAGACCCCCTTCATTCCAAAGTGAACCTGCGGCGAACATTCCTGATCCATTTATGGATCAGTACCCACCAATACGAATTTTATAGGCAACGATTGCCCAAGAATGGCACAAACTACCTTTGAAAACTCGAGGTAACTGCGGCGAACAAATGCTTAACTTTCTATTCTGACGCACTATTGAATATAGGTACTCCTCAAATGCACAACACACTCTGCAATGCCAATCAACCATCATCGGGTATCCAGTTTTTTCGCCGCGCCCCAGCGCGGCGAGTATATATACGGACGCTATTGTCTGTTCGTGTTTCTGTCTGTCTGTCTGTCTGTCTGTCTGTCTGTCTGTCTGTCTGTCTGTCTGTCTGTGTCACAAAACTAGACATGACGGTTAGTGTCACCCAATGGAGTCGAATGCGCTGAGTAACGTGCCGTTGTCCGTTTCTGTTGCTAGTTTCCCTATTTCGAGATATTTACAATTAAAATACGAAAATGTCAAAAATGACACTTTTATTTACAAGTCGTATCGGCAAAGTTTTTGCTGAAATGGAAAGGGCACAAGACGCGATGAATTTGTGACATAGTTTCGGATTTTGGAATTCACCAAATTAGGGATATTTTCAAGGTTTTTGTCAAAATTCCCAAATTTCGAACAATTCAAACAGCTTATATTTCAAAACTTCTTTGCACCGATGCATCGAGCATAGTCTGCCAAGTATTTAGCAAATAGTTTCAGCAACTATAATTAACGCAATTTAGGATATTTTCGAGGGTATTGTCAAAAATCCAAAATTTCGACAATTTCAAAAAGCTTAAATGTCATAATTTCTTTACGCGAATGTATGGAGCATAGTCTGCCAAGCATTTAACAAATAGTTTCAGATTTTATAATTAACGAAATTAGGGATATTTTCAAGGGTATTTTCAAAATTCCCAAATTTCGGCAATTTCAAACAGCTTAAATTTCAAATCTTCTTTGCACGGATGTGTCGAGCATAGTCTGCCAACTATTTAGCAAATAGTTCTATATTTTATAATTAACGAATTTAGGGATATTTTCAAGGTTTTTCTCAAAATTGCCAAATTTCGACAATTTCAAACAACTTAAATTTCAAAACGTCTTTGCTTGGATGTACCGGGCGTAGTATGTCAAGTAAATATGAAACAGTTTCAGATTTTAGAATTTAAGAAATTAGGGATATTTTCAAGGGTTTTGTAAAATATGGCAGATTTCGGCATTTCCAAATGGCTATAACTAAGCAATATTTTTCCATGGATGTGTCGTGCAACGTATGTTTTGCCACCTATCTACATTACTATGCTAGCTAGGTGTAGTGTCTGTCCGTCTGTCTGTCCGTCCACGCTTGCCTCCCTAGCACTTCGCCACGCGACGCTTCAGCATGCGCTTGCCTCGCTAGCACTTCGCCACGCGACGCTTCAGCACGCGCGCGCCTAGACGCCAGCGGGACGCCAGCGGCGGCAATCAATCGCTGCACGGCCAGCGCCGCCTGTTGCTGCCTGCCTTCAACGCAGGCATCGCCTGAACAGTATGGCAAGGCACCGTCGCCGCTCAATCAGGGTCGCTCCCCTTAGCTCGCATTGGATCTGGCGGCTCTCTACCATTTGTTTTGCGCGGCGCTTTGTACGGCGCGTTCGCGAGGCAGTCAGCGCCGTTGGCTTGCAACAGGAGAGACTTTCTGCAACAGTACAAATCTTGCAACAGTACAGACGTTGCAACAGGATGGTCGCGCGAGGCGACCAGTGCCATTGGCTCGCAACAGGCCTGATTTTGCAACAGGACAGATGTTGCAACAGGACAGATTTTGCAACAGGAAAATCTGCCCGCTCTCTATCATTTGTTTTGCGCGGCGCTTTGTACGGCGCGTTCGCGAGGCAGTCAGCGCTGTCGGCGTGCAACAGGACAGACTTTCTGCAACAGGACAAATGTTGCAACAGTACAGACGTTGCAACAGGATGGTCGCGCGAGGCGACCAGTGCCATTGGCCCGCAATAGGACAGACCTTCTGCAACAGGACAGATTTTGCAACAGGAGCAACAGGACAGACCTTGCAACAGGACAGATTTTGCAACAGGACAAATCTTGCAACCTACAGGACAGATTTTGCAACAGGACAAATCTTGCAACAGGACAGATCTTGCAACAGGACAGATTTTGCAACAGGACAGATTTTGCAGCAGGACAGATCTTGCAACAGGACAGATCTTGCAACAGGACAGATCTTGCAACAGGACAAATCTTGCAACAGGACAGATTTTGCAACAGGACAGATCTTGCAACAGGACAGATCTTGCAACAGGACAGATCTTGCAACAGGACAGACCTTGCAACAGGACAGACCTTGCAACAGGACAGATCTTGCAACAGGACAGACCTTGCAACAGGACAGATTTTGCAACAGGACAAATCTTGCAACAGGACAGATCTTGCAACAGGACAGATCTTGCAACAGGACAGATCTTGCAACAGGACAAATCTTGCAACAGGACAAATCTTGCAACAGGACAGACCTTGCAACAGGGCAGATCTTGCAACAGGACAGACCTTGCAACAGGACAAATCTTGCAACAGGACAGATTTTGCAACAGGACAAATCTTGCAACAGGACAAATGTTGCAACAGGACAGATTTTGCAACAGGACAAATCTTGCAACAGGACAATTCTTGCAACAAGACAGATCTTCCAACAGGACAGCACCGTTGGGTCGCAACAGGACAGACCTTCTGCAACAGGACAGATTTTGCAACAGGACAAATCTTGCAACAGGTCAGACCTTGACAATGAACAGGACGGACGTTGCGGCGCGCGCACGAGGCGACCACCGCCGTTGGCTCACAACAGGACAGACCTTGCAACGGACAGACCTTGAACAGGACAGATTATGCAACAGGACATTACGGCCATTGACGACTACATTACGTGCTATTCAGATCACACAAATTCTTCTGCAACAGGAAGGAACGGCTAGTTCTATCGAACGCGAAACGCGGCAATTACTGTGCGGCTCTGCAATCTACAGCAACGGTGTCGTAACCGCCCGCATTTGCGACCCAAAAGAAAAGGGCGTCGTCCCATTTAGACCCTCTTCATTCCAAAGTGAACCTGCGGCGAACATTCCTGATCCATTTATGGATCAGTACCCACCAATACGAATCTTATAGGCAACGATTGCCCAAGTATGGCACAAACTACATACCTTTGAAAACTCGAGGTAACTGCGGCGAAAATCCCCGAAGAAATGCTCAACTTTCTATTCTGACGCACTATTGAATATACTCCTCAAATGCACAACACACTATGCAATGCCAATCAACCATCATCGGGTACCCAGTTTTTACTCTAAGCTTGTTACTCTAAGCTTGTTGGTACTTTTTTGGCAAAATTTTTAGGTCATTTGACCCCCCTCCGGAGGCCCTAGACCCCCCCCCCCCCCCTAAGGGGTCCTATACCCTCCCCCCCCGACCTCCCCCCCCTCCCCGGTTGGCGGCTACACGTATGGTCGATCTGTCTCCGCTCTTCAAGAGTGGGAGGGTGTCCGACTATTGAGAATGCTTAGTCTGTCTATTAGAAGGAACACGGTAACTCAGATGAAAGAGCACGGCTGAGAGAGTCGTCGGTCGTCGTCTGAGGCATTCGTCGTCGCTGCTCCCCACCACACATTGTTGTCGCTATCGTCCGCGCGCATCGCAAAACACAGTCACCGAGTACAAGGTACTTTGATGAATTGAGGTACCTCGTGGTTCATGGGATAGGGGGTTGGCGTCGGACTCCTTCGCCTCCAACTACCGCTCGTTCAGGAGCCCCTGCAAAAGTGTCCTAAAATTGTCATACTCGTTTTCTGCGTGCATCAAGTTGCCCCCCGCTCGTTCAGGAGCCCCTGAATACGTGCCCCAAAATTGTCCTACTTGTCTTGTCCGTGCCTCAAAGTGCCTCCGCTTGTGGAGCCCCTGCATACTTGCGCCAAAATTGCCCGGCTCCGTGAACTGTACGTTACCCAGTTGGTCTCGCTCGTCCCGCAGGCTACTTCTAAGTGATATCGCTCGTTCGCAGAGTCACTACATTCTTGTTCCAAGGTGGCCTACATCGGTTACATAGCTTGATTGGCTCCGCCAATCAAAACGTAACAGTATTTCATGTAAAATGCCCAAGGGCAGAAAGAGGAACGAGTTCCACGTGTGAAGCATGTAAGAGTCAGAGAGTAAAGTATTAAACGATATTCCTCTGGTGTAGCAAGTGCTGCGCTTCGCGCCGCCCAATTAGTCATACAAATAATAGTACCACTATTGATTGAAAGAAAGCACGACCAAAATTATCCGCACAAACTGCGCAAAGGCCACAACGACACGCGGGACGCGGCAACATATTCGGCACATCGTAGCGTGTCGTTGTGACCTTTGCGCAGTTTGTGCGGATAATTGTAGCCAAAAATGCTTTCTTTTAAATCAATAATGGTACTATTATTTCTGTGACCCGCATTTGCTACACCAGGAATATCGTTTAATACTCTTACTTTTACATGCTTTACACTTGGATCATATTCCTCTTTCTGCCCTTGGGCATTATACAGGGTGTTTTCAATGTACCCAGTTGAGAATTGAATATCTTCCCCGTAAATGCATCTAGATAAGTAAAATTTGCACACGAGAAAGACAGATAGTTGCCATCACTTATGTTAAAAGATGACACGGTTTGACCGCAACTCGCACAAATTACAGGGCGTCAAAATTGAGGGCAAATTTCTAAGGTTTAGCAGTAATGAAACAAACGGCTGTAACTCTTTTGTTTCGAGATCTAAATTTATGCAGCTTGTTTTGTTCAATAGCTCTAAATACTGGCTTCCATTTGTCGTATAAATCAGCCGCCAAGCTTTGTTAAACATCATTTTGTAGCAGATACGCGCGAAACGCGCACGCACGCCAGGCATGCTGGGAATGGCACCTCGCTGGGATCTCATGTCAAACTTCGCTGGGTGTAAAATGATGTTTAGCAGAGCTAGGCGGCTGATTTATGCGGCAAATGGAAGCCATATTCAGGGCTATTGAATAAAACAAGTTGCATGAATTTAGGTCTCAAAACGAAAGAGCTACAGCCGTTTCATTACTGCTAAACCTTAGAAATTTGCCCTCAACTTTGACGCCCTGAAATTTGTGCGAGTTGCGGTCAAATCGTGTTATCTTTTAACATAAGTGACGGCAACTAATTGTCTTTCTCGAGTGCAAATTCGATTTATCTAGATGCTCCTACGGGGAAGATATTCAATTTCTCAACTGGGTACATTTATAAAAAACACCCTGTACATTAAATGTACCTAAAGATTACGCGCACGTTTTCCTAGGTGATTCAAAGCGCCTTCGACAGTTGTAGCCGATTCAGCTGTTCACCGAGTCATTTCTGCTGATTCAGTGCTGCAGAACAAAGCAGCTTTGCACACTGCACACTGCAGTGCGCCCATGAAGACGCAGGTGGCTCACCACATCACAAGCCCACGCTTGATTTTTTTAGGTTGAATGCGGGTTGCCACTATGTCTCCGTGAAGTCTGTTGTGAGGTACTGTAGCAACGACAATGGTAGAAAGACAAGAATCGCCTTCCAGGAACGAGTGGGCAAACTTCAGTCCTACAGAGACCTACGGAGGCAGAGGTTTGAAAACATCTTGGGGATTGCACCCGGGTACAGTATGCAAACATTCTAATTCTTCCATTCAGATTCAATCGACCGGCTCCCTGACGACGTTCTGACAGAAATCCTCGGTTACTACAGGTTGGGCGAAGCTCTAAGAGCGCGCGCAGTCTCCAGAAGATGGCAGAGACTCTTCCATTGCATCGTCAGAGTGACTGAGGCCACGGTGGAGGTAAAGAACGCCACTGCAGCCATGCAGACGATCGAAGTCTCGCTACACGTCATCACTTCGAGGGGAGAGAAGGCCACATTTAGACTGATGAAAGCGTGCAGTGCCTACTATCCAGAGAGTCTGAGCCCCAAGGCCGAGCTTCTTGGCCGCTTGGAGGCCATTTCTTCAGCCGTGGCCGGCCATTGGAAATACCTGAAACGGTTTGAAATCCGTTTGGGCTCCGTACAGCCTGACCAGATGCAGGCGATTTCCTATTGGCCACAGTGGCAAGTTGATCAAGAGGCTCTGATGCAACAAGAAGAAGAACAGCGCAGACAACAGTCGGAAAAGCAGTTATTGGCACAACAACAACTGACGGCCTACCCGCAACCACAGTGCCAAGTCGCTAGTCCTGCAACTCTTGATCAATGGGCCGCGCGGCCGCAAGAACGATTGACATACAAAAGCGTGCTTCGACAGATTTCTCGGGAGCAGCGAGAGCAGCAATCCCGGATGAGACAAGAATACCGAACGCGAATTCTTCTAGCGATGCAGCAATCGCATTCCAGTGGCCAACAGCCAGAGTCAATTATTGATCAATTGACGCCGGAACAGCGTCAACTGTTGTATGTCGCCCACCATGAGGAATTGGATCGAAAGTGGACCTGGCTAGAACAAAGACTACCCTTTCCATCAGACACAGGTCCCCAGCTTGTGGCCGACGTTGGTTCACTTCTGTACGCTCTGATCGAGCAAATAGTGCTGTCCCAAAGCAAAGAAGCCACCCTGACGGCAGTGAGCTTGTGGGACAGTTGCGCCGCTACCAGCTTCTTCAAAGTTGTCAAGCGTCACAGCCCCAACTCTTCCCTGTTACCAGTCCAATTGCGCCGTTTGGTTTGTCTCCCTTCAGTTGTGTCACTGACACTTCAGCAGGTCGGCGCAGGGCTGCTGACGATGGAGATGCGCCGACTGGACGAGCCTCGCGACGTCACTCTGCAGAGGTTGGCCATGCCGACTGCAGAGGTCGGCAGCGACCACCCGGGTTCCAGGGGCGCACTCGCCATTGTGGGCAGTGTAGCGGCGACGTTGAGCCAACTGGAGATGGCAAGCTTGGCAATTGGGCTGCCCAAATGTCCGTCGCTCCCACATATGACAGCCCTAAGCCAAATTGCGCTTCAGAGGTATTTTGAGCCGGCTGATCCCAAGGGTCTCTCTCGCCAGCTGCTGGGTCGGCTGGCCAGTCTGGCCCCAACGCTGACTTCTATCACGATCAAGGATTTCTTCTTCAGCGCCCCAATTCACGCCATGCTCAGCTACGAAGAGCTGCTGTCGCTCTGTCGATCACTGAGATTCTTGGAGATCGGCGCGTTCGGAGTTCATCTCTACTTGAAGAGCGAAGACGAGGTCGACGACGACCACAAGCACGACAACGACAGTGACGACGACGACGACGACGACGACGACGCTGACGACGACGAATACGAGTACAACAATTATCGTCATGCGGACTATTTCTTTGTTCAAAACAACGGCCGCGCCATCACGTCGACTTGGACTACCAGAACGGCTATATGGTCTCAGTCTGAGAGAGGACCTCTCGACTTTGGTGATAGCCCTCTGCAGTGGAACGAAGCCTACGTCGACGTTCGACCAAGCGCCCTGATACAAGTGGTTTGAGAAACGGGGATGCCACTATCTGTAGTGGAGAAGTCTACCGGATTAATACACGCTTGTGACACGCTTGGTTGGCGTTGGAATCACTGTACAGTATCGCGAAGCAAGATATATATGCTTTGCTGCATGCTGCGCTTATGATAACGCCACCTGGTTTTGCTGGTTTGTGAATCCTGGCCCATTCCGTTTCACTCCGCACACGACTACAATCGAGACAGTCTTCTAGTTGTGCGATCAGAAACAACGGCAATACGTACGTGCAATACCTACCCCAGATAACACGACATGACAGGACCCGAGACGGATGGTCAGATGTTTGGCCCGTGTTGCGCCACCTTTGGGCTAGCAAATATAGGTTTGCCTATTTAAATAAATGTAAATAAATGTAAATACGCCAATTGAATAAATAAATAAACAAATAAATAAATAGAAAATAAATAAATAGAAAATAAAGAAGTAGAGTAGAAAAGGTGTAATAAATAAAAATAAGTAAATAAATAAACAAATAATTAGAATAAACAAATAAACAACAAGCTTCGGTATCAAAAAGTTGAGTTTGTATTCTGACTGACATTGCATAGAGTTGCGCTCTTTCTGCAGAGAGTGCGAGAGCTCATCGCCCGTATTGCTCTGCTTCACGAGCTCCCCCTTCGCAAGAGGTTATTGCTTAGCAATATTGATATCGCCTGGGATTTGGCTTTTAGAGCAAGAAAATCCCTCTTTCGAGCAACGCTTTTAAAAAAGTGACAAAAACTTGTCAAAGTTTTGACAAACATATGACAGAGCACAAAAGAACGCACTATGAGCAATCAAGCCGTGTCGTACTTCTGTCCATGGAGCAAAACGAAGTTTATTTTTTCGCCGCCCCCCAGGGCGGCGAGTATATATACGGACGCTACTGTCCGTTTGTCCGTGTGTCTGTGTCACAAAACTAGACATGACAGTTAGTGCCACCCGATAGAGTCGAATGCGCTGAGTAACGTGCCGTTGTCCGTTTCTGTTGTTAATTTCGCTATTTCGAGATATTCACAATTAAAATACGAAAATGTCAAAAATGACACTCTTATTTACAAGTCGTATCGGCAAAGTTTTTGCTGAAATGGAAAGGGCATACTACGCGATGAATTTGTGACATAGTTTCAGGTTTTATAAATAACGAAATTAGGGATATTTTCAAGGTTTTTGTCAAAATTCCCAAATTTCGACAAATTCAAACAGCTTAAATTTCAAAACTTCTTTGCACCGATGTATCGAGCATAGTCTGCCAAGTATTTAGCAAATAATTTCAGCGCATATAATTAACGAAATTAGGGATATTTTCAAGGTTTTTGTCAAAATTCCCAAATTTCGACAATTTCAAACAGCTTAAATTTCAAAATTTCTTTTCACGGATGTGTCGAGCATAGTCTGCCAAGTATTTATCAAATAGTTTCAGGTTTTATAAATAACGAAATTAGGGATATTTTCAAGGGTTTTTGTCAAAATTCCCAAATTTCGACATATTCAAACAGCTTAAATTTCAAAACTTCTCTGCACGGATGTATCGAGCATAGTCTACCAAGTATTTATCAAATAGCTTAAGATTTTATAATTAACGAAATTAGGGATATTTTTAAGGGTTTTGTCAAAATTTCCAAATTTCGGCAAATTCAAACTGCTTAAATTTCAAAACTTCTTTGCACGGATGTATCGAGCATAGTCAGCCAAGCATGTAGCAAATAGTTTCAGATTTTCTAATTAGCGAAATTAGGTATATTTTTAAGGGTATTGCTAAAACTCCCAAATTTCGACAATTTCGAATGGCTTAAATTTCAGAATGTCTTTGCATGGTTGTGTCGGGCATAGTCTGCCAACTATTTAGCAAATAGTTTTATATTTTATAATTAACGTATTTAGGGATATTTTCAAGGTTTTTCTCAAATTTGTCAAATTTCGACAATTTCAAACAACTTAAAATTCTAAATATCTTTGCGTGGATGAATCGGGCGTAGTATGTCAAGTAATTATACAGCAGTTTCAGATTTTAGAATTCATGAAATTAGGGATATTTTCAAGGTTTTTTCAAACATGGCAGATTTCGGCAATTTCAAATGGCTAAAACTTAGCAATATTTTTCCATGGATGTGTCCGGCAACGTATGTTTTTGCCACCTATTCAATCGAAGACGAAACGCGGCAATTCTGTTCACTGTGCGGTTCTGCAATGTACAGAACCGGTACCGTAACCGTCCGCATTTGTGACCCAAAAGAAAAGGGCGTCGTCCCATTTAGACCCTCTTCATTCCAAAGTGAACCTGCGGCGAACATTCCTGATCCATTTATGGATCAGGTGTTGGTCCCACGCACAATGCATAGGATCCCACAGGAGCTTCTTTGAAATCTGGGTACTGCGGCGTCTCCCCGAGGAATCTCACTTACTATTCTACTAATGTTCTTCTTATGCGGCATGCCAATCAACCATCATCGGGTACCCAGTTTTTACTCTAAGCTTGTTCTTGGCGCGTATAGTACGTAGCGAGCCTTGGAATGACGTGCCGAGTGTCGCTCTAATCGCAACATGAGCAATTCAGAAAGTTCCAGAGTAAGACGCAAAACTATCGTTTCTGTGATGCGTGTTTTAGCCAATTACAAAATGATTCCTGACACATGAAAGAGCACGCCGAGAGTTTCAAATTGACGTGTCGATTGCCGCTCTACGACGTAACATGAGTGAGTTAGAGCCGTTTTGTGCTTTTGCACCTTCGGGTTACTGTAACTCACGAAATTCAAATTTTCAAGTTTCGGGGAGAACAAATGGTCAGCGAGTCGAGAGCTATCTACTGACCTCGAGATTGTCTCTCTACGACGCAAGTTGAGCGAGTTAGAACGATTTTAGCGTCAAAATGTCGAGAATGGCGTTTTCGGCGGTGCGTGTTTGCGTAATTAAAAGAACTTTTGCAGTCGCATAAAAGAGCGTGTCGAGAGCTTTCACCTGACGTGTCGAATGCCGCTCTACGACGTAACATGAGCGAGCTAGAGCCGTTTTGCGTTTTGACCTTCGGGGTACTGTTGCGCGCGCAATTCAAACTTTTGAATCTCGACTTCTCTTAGCGGAATGATCAGTGAGTCGAGATCTATCCGCAGAGCCCAAGATCGTCTCTTTCTTAGAAGTTTGTAAATAAATCCTGTAAAAATTAAAAATTATAATAAAAGAAACAGTTCTGTCAATTTTTAAAAACGTGGGTAGTGCAAAAAACTTAGAAAACAACGAATAAAGCGATGGAACACAAAACAAAAGCGTAATATCATGGAAAAAATTGCAAATAATATAAAACGAACGAAGAACATACCCAAATTCGAATTTCAAATTGAAAATTTTAAAAATTTATTGTTGAAGATAAGTTGGTTAAAAATTAATAAGAATGTAGTAAAGTGGTGTAATTGAAATAGGAAAAAATTTTGTGAAAGTGTAAATTTTGGAGAAATTTTTGTGGAAATTGATGAAATTCGAATTTAAACCAAATCTCGGATAAATGAAACAACTCAGACTGGAATTGTAGATTTCGGCCTGATTTCTGAGATCCACAATTCCTGACCGGGGGCCAGGCCAGACCAACGTAGTCGTTCATCAGTCAGTAACCCACCGGCCATAAACGCAAAGAAACTGAACCAATCGCATCCAAAAACAAACGATTTCGGTACACCACAAGTTCCTTACATCCTCCGGGCCGTTCATCTTGGCGTGCTCTTGGTTGTCCGAAGATGCCGGTCGAAGATGAGCGGTAATTCTTCAAGAAACAATGCCAAATTTCTCACAAATTCTGCCAAATTTGATTCAAGTTTGAAACTTCGCGTTTCGTGCCTTGCCAAAGCTGTGTTCTAGATTACGTAAAAGTAGAAGATAGTATTACCGGTAGCAGTTTCGGTTATTATCTATTTATGGAAGAAGGATACTGTAAGAATAAGATTTGAATAAAGGTATATGTAGCGAACTATTGTAAAAATTTTTGAAAAAAAATTTTGAGTTATGTGGAGTTACATAAAGAAAATAGGTATTTAACTATGGAGTAATTAATTGTATGAGATTTACAATGTCTTTGTTATTGAATAAGCCATACTTAGTTAAGAGTGTTCTATAATTTCCAAGGAAAGACTTGAGAGCAGCTATAAGATCAATGGGTTTGTAGCCATGTGAAAGCAGTATAACTGTGATTTTTTTGGCTCGTGTGACAAAGTCATTAATATCATCGGTGATTCTTAAAAATCGAATAAGTTGAGTTTTGTAAACTCGAATACCCAATAAAGAGTGAACATTAGAGTCAAAGTACATAAATTTTTGTACTGCAAATGGGAATTCATCTGTTTTGTCAAAAGTTGTTATTTGAAAGGGGTGAAGGGAAATTTGGAGGTCTAGGTAATTTGCATGATTACAGTATTGGTTGGTTCTATTTAGTGGAAGAGAATCAGGGTATATGTTTGTTAATGTGTTGTCTATGTTACTAGTGTTATCACTCAAAGCTACAATGTCATCAATATACCTTGCCATGATAGTGTCATTACCAATAGCAGCATATTGGGTTTGATTTTCTAGATATTGATACTCAAATGCTAATAGTGTCAAGTCTGCCAACATTGGTGAACAACTACTTCCCATTGGAATACCCTTTACTTGTTTGAATACTTTATTACCAAAGGTACAGTAAGTTTCACCAAGAATAGTGGAAAGAAGATTAACAATGTCATTTTTGTGAAAACATATATATTTTGATGTTGTGGAATCTGTATAGAAGGCTTTTGTATACCCGCATGCTACATATTGGTGGTTTTTATGTTTAAAGAGTTTGTTTGCTATGAAATCAACTTGTTCTATAATTGTTTTGTGTGGTAGGGAGGTGAAAAGAGTGGAAAAATCGTAAGTGGCAAGTGATTTTATTTTATTGTGGTTTGCAGAATCTTTTATTATTTGTATGAGTTCTTGACTACTGTTTATGGACCAAAACAAATTTTTTCCTGAACGGGTTTGTATAACCTTACAGTAGTTTTTAAGATGTGTTCTGAACAAGGTTAAGATTTTGTGAAGTTCTAAAGATAATCTTTGTAGTGTAGTACTTTTGGCACTTGATATAAATCTGTAGCCATAGGGATTTTTGTGCAATTTAGGTATCATGTGTATACTTGGCAATCTACACTCTTCAGAACTCAGTTTTATATTGTATTTGGCTGCTAGTTGTATGTGACTATTAATGATTCTATACATGGTGTCACTAACTGGTTTATAGGTTACATTGCCTGTAACTGTGCTTGTACCATTTTGGTTAATTGTAACACCTAATTCTTTGCACATAGTTAAAAGATAATAATTTTTGCAGATAATGACATAGTTATTACTTGCTTTGTCAGCTGGTACACATACAAATTTCTTATGTAGTTCCTGTATATCTCTATGTAGTGCATGAAGTTTATTTATGGATGTACCAGTACTATTGTGTTTTACTAAAAAACTTATTCTATTTTGCAAAATTTTGGTAAACCTAACTTTATATGCCATAGTCTGTGCATTAGTAAGTTTTAACTTTTTGTTGAGGTAAGACAAAAAATTGTCCAGCGTTTCCAAGGAAGAATTTCGAACTTGTGAGTAGTCTATTGCTTGTGGAAGACGATATTTTGAACCTTTTTTGAATAAATTGCGTAATTCTTGATTTTTAATTATTTCAAGATCACCAGTTACTATATGTCCAGTAGGTAGGTAAACATATTTAGAAGTTGAACACTCACATGACATTATAGTGTAATTGTCTATGTCAAAATTTTTAAGAGTTTTTGAGTAATTGCATAGTTTTAATGAGATAGGCGGTTCAAATTTGTAACTTAATACCACTCTAGGGAGTAACTTGATGTCAATAGGAAGTAATTTTTGTAGGCTTTTGTCTTTAAAAATTGTGTGTAGTTTAACATATTCCATACCTTTGTTGTGATATGGCGTAGGTATGTAGTGAACGTTATCTAATTTTATTGTTGCATTTGATTTACTTAGATTGCTGACCATATAGCTTAGGAAATTATTTTTAAGGGTTATGTCTATGTTGTTACAGTTATTGCGGTTAATTTCTTCATAAATAACCATTGTTGTTCTTTTAGTTAAGCTTCTATAATAGACATAGTTGTCATAGTTACACTTCCTGTTGTTTAAATGGAAAAATTCTTGTATTTTGTTTGGGTCTATACGTTTATTGGATCTTCTTCTACGTCCGTGGCTTCTTGGTACTCTAGGGATTTTAATTCCAAAGTAGGGGTGTTTAGTTAAGTCCATAGGATTAGTGCCGGCTGACAATGGCTTACAACCGTTCACTTTTGAGTTTAGTCCCCATGGTCGTGCTGTGTTGAACAACCTTATATAGAAGTCTTCAGCGTCAAGTCGGTCAGTCCTTGCTTGATTTTCATCCTGACTTGTGATCTGCTCAATTATCTGTACAGCCATGTCTTCAAAGGAGTGACCATTGGTATAGAAGTGCTCATAGAAATACCCGAATTGTTTGCGTTTAACTGAGTTTTGGTGTTGTTGAAATCGAACCTTAACCGGCTGCTTAGTTTCACCTATGTACTGTAGTGAGCATCGTTTGCAAGTTACTAGATAGACAACTGATTTTGACTTACAATCCAGATTTGTGAACTGCATTTCAAAGTGTTTGTTTAGATTAGTGCAGTACAGAGTTTTTGAAGTATTCACATATTTACACGTAATGCACCTTTGGGATTGGCATGGCTTTGTGAAATTGCTGGTGTTTGCTTCACTTCGCTTATCCAATTTCACTTCTCGATCTCCCGTCTGGTTGTTCAGATGGATACTGTAGATCGCGTCTGAGCGCCTAATTTTCTGGCTGGAATGAAGTGGGCCCGCCGAGCAGTCCAAACCGGAGGAAGAAGAAAGAGTTCCCATAGACAATTGGATAATGGCGGCATAGGGCCGTTGGGCAAAGGTCAACCCCTAGCCTGCAAAGCAGCGCGTAGGGCGAAGTCCCAGGTCGTACAACGGAGTCCACTGGCCAGCCAGAGTTCGGCGAGGAAGTCCCAGTCGCAGCATCCGAGTCCATTGAGAGAGTGGGTGGGCGTTAGGTCCAAGCGCCCCAGGTGAGAAACGCCCCAACACCTGAGGCTACGTACCATTGGGCCCGATTATGTGTGCCCAGACACGAAGTTACAATGCACACACCGTGACAGCGTATACAAGGTCGCCACACTTCTCTGTTTGTGTATGAATTTCGCGAACAATTCATAGTATCAAGCACCGCGAAAGAATGAACGAAATCACCGCGAACTTGCCAGATCAAAATGAACGAATTCGAACGCGAGATCACATGAAGCGACCACGAGTATTGAAGAGTGACTTCAGCCAAATAGCACCTAAATCGGCCTAAGAATCATCGAGCTCGTTTTGCCATACTTGGGTAGAGATCACGAAATAACAGTCTAACAAGAATCGGTCGATCACCAGTTGAAATTGTACTTCTCCTTAAGGGTTTTCAGATTGCAGAAAGTGCCGTCTATCATGAGACCAAAATCGCGCTGCCTGACGTTTTTGCCCTGGTTTTCGGTTTCTTGCTCAAAGCGAAAAACTTCCAGTTAATTTTGATCTTGACTTGCCTTTTGTTTTTGGTAATGGTCATCTTGTACTTGTCTTTGTACTTGTACTTGTGCTAGTTCAAACACTTCCAGAAAATCGCGTCCCTATTCTTGGTTTTGGTTTTTTCCGATTTTAATAAGGTCCTGTACTTGAGTAGGGTAGTCATGAAGGGTAGTTTAATAATCGCGCAAATTTCGCTTAAGTTCCTCGTTCTTCTTCTGGCTGATGTACTATCCCTTGCTTGGCCCCCCCTTTGACAAGGACCTCCAGTCGGCGACCGTCTCCACGACGCCCACCGGCTTGGGAATGTTGCGCATGATGAGGTTGAACTGGTAGGAGTTCTTGTCCTGATTTTCGATGCGCTTCTCGTGCTCTTCCAACTGGGCCGTGTGCTTGTCCAAAGTGACGCCGTGCTCTGCAGATTTTGTCGCACAAAATTGCGCAACAAGTCTCTTTTAAAAAGCGGAGTGGTTTTGAGCTTTGAATTTTTACTGAGATTGTAGCAAGGCCCTTTCCGGTTTCGTGCAGCGTCTTTGACTCTCCTCGCGACTACACTTTTTGGAGTGGTCTTGCTACGCAACATTGGTATCGCTCGGGTTTAATTCTTTACACCAAGAAAATCATCTTTTCAGACTAAATTTTAAAAAAAAGACACTGGAATCTAACGCAAAACTGCAGGTTAATTGTGAGCATGATTTGATGTTGGCTTGCAGTGAGCTCTTCAGCGATGTCAAGACCGCCGCTCTGCAACGCACGAGTGCCAAGATATAACAAACCAAAATCTGCAGTTTTCATCATG
>JASAMZ010000121.1:0-20626 GCA_030248115.1 Linhomoeus sp. GSCO2_2 | reverse complement strand
TGTTTCCTACCGGTGTGAAAACGCCACATCCAACAAAAAAACTTGCCAAAAGTTTGGTGCGAGCGAATTCCTGTGTTCAGCGTACGCATTTCTGTTTCGGAGTGCACATTCATCGTTATCATCAATAAACAGCTGTTCTGGCCTTTAGACGAAAATCTCGATTTTGACATTTATTTAAAATTTTAATTCAAATATCTCGAAATTGGAATTTATTGAAAATGTAAACCTATGTCACAAATTCTTATTGGCGTACGGCCTTACCATTTCCGCGTTCAAATTCGTCAAAAAAACGACGTTCTATTTTTGTTGATTTATGGAATTTTGGAAAATAATTACGTATTTCTGTTAAATTCCATATTTGCAAAAAATTTCTTTTGCATTACAAAATTATCCGCAGTCCATGCTCCTTCCATTTCTGAAGAAATATCGCCGCTATATCATCAGGTGAAAAGTCGATTTTCGACATTTTCATATTTGGATTGAAAGATCTCGAAATTGCAATTTTAGAAAACTGCAAAACAATGTCACAAATCCTTATTGGCATACGACCTTTCCATTTCTGCATTCAAATTTGTCAATAAACGACGTTGTATTTTAGTCAATTTATGCAATTTTGACAAATAATCGCGTATTTCTATTAAATTCCACATTTGCAAAAAAATTCTTTTGTGGTACAAATTATCCGCGGTCCATGCTCCTTCCATTTCTGAAGAAATTTCGCGGCTAGCGCATCAGACGAAAAAGTCGATTTTCGACATTTTCATATTTGGATTGAAAATATCTCGAAATTGCAATTTTAGAAAACTGCAAAACTATGTCACAAATCCTTATTGGCATACGACCTTTCCATTTCTGCATTCAAATTTGTCAATAAACGACGTTGTATTTTAGTCAATTTATGCAATTTTGACAAATAATCGCGTATTTCTATTAAATTCCACATTTGCAAAAAAATTCTTTTGCGGTACAAATTATCCGCGGTCCATGCTCCTTCCATTTCTGAAGAAATATCGCCGCTATATCATCAGGTGAAAAGTCGATTTTCGACATTTTCATATTTGGATTGAAAGATCTCGAAATTGCAATTTTAGAAAACTGCAAAACAATGTCACAAATCCTTATTGGCATACGACCTTTCCATTTCTGCATTCAAATTTGTCAATAAACGACGTTGTATTTTAGTCAATTTATGCAATTTTGACAAATAATCGCGTATTTCTATTAAATTCCACATTTGCAAAAAAATTCTTTTGTGGTACAAATTATCCGCGGTCCATGCTCCTTCCATTTCTGAAGAAATTTCGCGGCTAGCGCATCAGACGAAAAAGTCGATTTTCGACATTTTCATATTTGGATTGAAAATATCTCGAAATTGCAATTTTAGAAAACTGCAAAACTATGTCACAAATCCTTATTGGCATACGACCTTTCCATTTCTGCATTCAAATTTGTCAATAAACGACGTTGTATTTTAGTCAATTTATGCAATTTTGACAAATAATCGCGTATTTCTATTAAATTCCACATTTGCAAAAAAATTCTTTTGTGGTACAAATTATCCGCGGTCCATGCTCCTTCCATTTCTGAAGAAATTTCGCGGCTACCGCATCAGACGAAAAAGTCGATTTTCGAATTTTAATTGCGAATATCTCGAAAATGCGAAATTAGCAACATAAACGGACACCGGATCCGTACTCAGCGACCTCGACTCTACTTGACCACATATGTCACCTATTTTACTTCGGTGCCACGGACGGACGGACGGACGGACACACAGACAGACAGACAGACAGACAGACATTGTCATCCGTATATATACACCTCGCCGCGCTGAGGCGCGGCGAAAACAAGCCGTGTGTGTAAAAAGCTCAACCTATACTTTGTGTCTGTCAAATCTTGGTGAACAGTATAGTGAATTTCATTCGCATAATTAGCCGTATCTAAAAGTATATTGAAAACGTGTATTACAATTCCAGTGCAGCTATTACCACGATACGGTTGTCTGTGCAACTGACCTAAAGCTCAGTGATATCGCCGCGTTCGCGGGTATATGGTGTCGGCATGATACGACGCCGTTTATCTGAAGTTTTATACCTGTGACAATATGCCACATCGAGCAAAAAAGCTTGCCAACTGTTTGGTGTAGTCGTTGGTACCAGGAATTTCGTTTGGTGTATGTATTTCTGCGTTATGCCGCTTCTATCACTCTGTGAATTTTGGTAAATTGTGGCGTATTTCTATAGAATTCCACAATTGGAAAACAATTCCTGTTTGTGCTGCAAATTACCCGCGGTCTATGCTCTTTCCATTTCTGAAAGAAATCTCGCCGCTAGTCCATCAGGCGACAAAGTCGATTTTCGACATTTTTATATTTTAATGTTAATATCTCTAAATTGCAATAATTCAAAACTGTAGAACCAAAGTCACAAATTCTTGTTGGCTTACGACCTTTCAATTTGTACAGTCACATTCTTCAATAAATGACGTTCTACGTTTGCCAATTTATCGAATTTGGACAAATAATCACGTATATCTATTAAATTCCATATTCGGAAAAAATTTCTCTTGCGTTACAAATTATACGCAGTCTATACTCTTTCGATTTCTGAAGAAATTTCGCCGCTATATCATCAGGTGAGAAAGTCGATTTTCGACATTTCCATATTTTGATTGAAAATGTCTCGAAATTGCAATTTTTCAAAACTGAAAAAGTATGTCACAAATTCTTATTGGCTTACGACCTTTCAATTTCTGCATTCACATTCGTCAACAAACGACGTTCTATTTTTGTCAATTTATGAAATTTTGGCAAACAATTGCGTATTTCTATCAAATTCCACATTGACTAAAAATTTTCTTTGTGTTACAAATTATCAGCGGTCCGTGCTCTTTCCATTTCCGAAGAAATTTCGCGGCTAGCTCATCAGGTGAAAAAGTCGATTTTCGACATTTTCATATTCTAATTGTAAATATTTAGCAACAGAAACGGACATCGGATCCGTACTCAGTGACCTTAACTCTACTTGACCACATATGTCACATATTCTACTTCGGTGGCACGGACGGACGGACACACACACACACAGACAGACATTGTCGTCCGTATATATACACCTCGCCGCGCTGAGGCGCGGCGAAAAAACGCCCTGTACAACAATGCATCGTGGTATTGTATGAAACGCTGCCCCTGGCAAATCCTAGTAGAAGCATCGTTGAGAAGCTGGCTTTTGGAAAACAAACAAGATTGAATCCGAGAACAGGGAACAACGTTGATCTTGGAGGACAAATGTCAGCCAACGATTAAAATGCGCAGTCCCTCCGGAGTCCTAAGCCAAAAAGGGGGGGGGGGGGGGGGGGAGTTCTGGCCAAAAAAATTGTTTGTGGAGGGGGGAGTCAAGGGACCTGGAAACCCAATACATGCCTACGCACCTTGAGGTCGAGAGGCTTCCGAAGTTGGGTCGCAAGTAGCATCCCGAGCAGATCCAAAGTTGACTCGGCGGCCGACCGCTTGAGATATCTCGTTCGAGGTCTCTTGGGGTGTCTGGAAGCTGTGCAGACGAAATCCAACAGAGTGAAGTCCACGTTTACTTTCGGACTGTGAGTGTCTCCAAAGTGGAGTCTCGAAACCACACTTGAAACCAGTCAAGTCGTCCGGGGGACGCAGTATACTCCACAAATTTCGACTCCTACCTCTTAGTGACTCCTCTGCTGTTGTGGCCTCCTGGCACATCCGATCGCAAAAGTAATGCCGAATTCGTGATCGACATCCCCTAAACCCCCAGGATCGACATACAACACCCCTAACTTCCTATGAACTCCCAGAAATGGAATTCTGCCCCTGGGTTGTGGTAGCATGCAAATTCGTCACAGGCACATTCAAAGGCTAAACGAATGCCAAATTCGTATCTAAAGGCTAAACGAATGCCAAATTCGTAATCAGCGCCCCCGAAAACCCCGAAATCGAGTATAATATTGCCAGAGTCGACCCGACACCCAAAATTCAAACCGACGCGGCAGGGTTACTGTAGCCCTAAAAAAATTAAAACACTTTTCTGGACCAGATTTCAGCATAGAATCGTTTGAAGCCACCTTTGGAACGATTCGGCAACGCATTCGAGTAAGTGTCTTGAGAACTTGTACCTTAATGCCACTTGCAGCTATCCCCACGATACGGTTGTCTGTACAGCTGATCTGAAGCTCAGTGATATCGCCGCGTTCGCTATATGTTATCGGCATGATACGACGCATTTTTTCAAAACTGAAAAAGTATGTCACAAATTCTTATTGGCTTACGACCTTTCAATTTCTGCATTCACATTCGTCAACAAACGACGTTCTATTTTTGTCAATTTATGAAATTTTGGCAAACAATTGCGTATTTCTATCAAATTCCACATTGACTAAAAATTTTCTTTGTGTTACAAATTATCAGCGGTCCGTGCTCTTTCCATTTCCGAAGAAATTTCGCGGCTAGCTCATCAGGTGAAAAAGTCGATTTTCGACATTTTCATATTCTAATTGTAAATATTTCGAAAAATCGAAATTAGCAACAGAAACGGACATCGGATCCGTACTCAGTGACCTTAACTCTACTTGACCACATATGTCACATATTCTACTTCGGTGGCACGAACGGACGGACACACACACACACACAGACAGACATTGTCATCCGTATATATACACCTCGCCGCGCTGAGGCGCGGCGAAACAAGCTGTGTGTGTAAAAAGTTAAACCTATACAATGTGTCTGCCAAACCTTGGTGAACAGTATAGTGAACTTTACACACACCATTAGCCGTATCTAGAGAAGGTATCTTGAGAACGTGTGCCGCAAACCAAGTGCAGCTATTCACACGATACGGTTATCTGTACAGCTGATCTAAAGCTCAGTGATATCGCCGCGTTCGCTATATGTTATCGGCATGATACGACGCCGTTCATCTGAAGTTTTATATCTGCGTGAATACGCCACATCGAACAAACAAGCTGTTTTAAAAAAGTTGAGTTGTTTTATTAATACAGAGTGGTTTGTGAGTATTTTAAAGTGGAAGAGCAAAAGAGTGGATACTTTTGTAAAGTATTTCGAAGCCTTTCCGATATGACGCGCGCCCGCCCGGAGTCCACTATTCATGCGCTACTTCTGACACGCTGCTTTCTGAGCGGTTCTTGCAGGGCAACATTGGTATCGCCCGGGATTAATTTTTTGAGCAAGACACACGCATTTCTGAGCGGTTGTTGCAAGGCAACATTGGGATCGCCCGGGATTAATTGTTTTAGCAGACAAAGTTGTTCGTAAGACAAGGGTTTAAAAAAACAAAAGTATTTCTTTAGGAATGACCGTTCAACAACTGCATCAAGTTAAGCTTTCAAACGGTCGAACGAATGCCGCTCTACAGCGTAAGACGAGCGAGTTAGAGAAGTTTTGCGTTTTGAACTTTTGAGTTACTGTAGCTCGCGATATTAAACTTTTGAGTTTCGACCAATAGAAGAACAACTGATCAGTGAGTCAAGAGCTATCCAGCAACTCAAGATCGTCTCTCTACGACGCACGCTGAGCGAGTTAGAGCGATTTCTACGCTAAAAGCGCGAGAATGTCGCTTTTCGTGGTGCGTGTTTGCGTAATTAACAAAATTTTCACGCCAAGTGAAAGAGCACGTCGAGACCTTTTAGTTGACCTATAGCACGCCGCTCTACGACGTAAGACGAGCGTGTTAGAGCCGTTTTGCGTTTTGGACCTTCGTGTTACTGTAGCGCGCGCAATTCAAACTTTTGAATTTCGAACTATGACGGAAGACGAGAGAGTTAGATAAGTTTTGCGTTTTGAACCTTTGGGTTACTGTAGCTCCCGAAATTCAAACTTTTGAGTTTTGACCAATCGAGAAACAAATGATCAGTGAGTCGAGAGCTATCAAACCAACCCAAGACCGTCTCCGTACGACGCACGCTGAGCGAGTTAGAGCGATTTCTGCGTTAAAAACGCGATAATGTCGCTTCTCGTGTTGCGTGTTTGCGTAATTAAGAAACTTTTTTATGCCAAGCGAAAGCGCACGTCGAGACCTTTCAGTTGACCTATCGCGCGCCGCTCTACCACGTAAGACGAGCGAGTAATAGCCGTTTTCACTTTGAACCTTCGGGTTACTGTAGCGCGCGCAATTCAAACTTTTGAATTTCGAAACCTCTTAGCGCAATTCTCAGTAAGTCGAGACCTATCCATAAAGCCCAAGATCGCCTTCCTACGACTTACCAACGCCGAGATCTGAGAGCGTGACGGACGAACGAACGGACGCACGGACGCACGGACGATAAGCTCTCGTAGGGGTTCGCCCGGCTGAGGCCGGGCGAAAAAAACTTGCCAAATGTTAGTGCAGTCGTTCTCTACCAGGAATTCCGTTTGATTTGTACGTATTTCTGCGTTGACATTCATCAATGAACAACAGCCTTGGCAATTATGGAACTTTGGCATTTCTATGAAAATTTTGAAAATTGCTATCAAATTTGACGTTAGCAAGAATTTTCTCTTGTTATACTAATTATCCACGGTCTATGCTCTTTCTATTTCTGAAGAAATTTCGTCGCTAGCTAATCGGGTGAAAAAGTCGATTTTCGACATTTTCGTATTTTAATTGTAAATATCTCTAAATTGCAATTTTGAGAGAGCAAAAGAGTGGATACTTTTGTAAAGTATTTCGAAGCCTTTCCGATATGACGCGCGCCCGCCCGGAGTCCACTATTCATGCGCTACTTCTGACACGCTGCTTTCTGAGCGGTTCTTGCAGGGCAACATTGGTATCGCCCGGGATTAATTTTTTGAGCAAGACACACGCATTTCTGAGCGGTTGTTGCAAGGCAACATTGGGATCGCCCGGGATTAATTGTTTTAGCAGACAAAGTTGTTCGTAAGACAAGGGTTTAAAAAAACAAAAGTATTTCTTTAGGAATGACCGTTCAACAACTGCATCAAGTTAAGCTTTCAAACGGTCGAACGAATGCCGCTCTACAGCGTAAGACGAGCGAGTTAGAGAAGTTTTGCGTTTTGAACTTTTGAGTTACTGTAGCTCGCGATATTAAACTTTTGAGTTTCGACCAATAGAAGAACAACTGATCAGTGAGTCAAGAGCTATCCAGCAACTCAAGATCGTCTCTCTACGACGCACGCTGAGCGAGTTAGAGCGATTTCTACGCTAAAAGCGCGAGAATGTCGCTTTTCGTGGTGCGTGTTTGCGTAATTAACAAAATTTTCACGCCAAGTGAAAGAGCACGTCGAGACCTTTTAGTTGACCTATAGCACGCCGCTCTACGACGTAAGACGAGCGTGTTAGAGCCGTTTTGCGTTTTGGACCTTCGTGTTACTGTAGCGCGCGCAATTCAAACTTTTGAATTTCGACTTCTCTCAACGGAATTATCAGTGCGCCGAAACCTATTCAACGAACTCAAGATCGTCTCTCTATAACGGAAGACGAGAGAGTTAGATAAGTTTTGCGTTTTGAACCTTTGGGTTACTGTAGCTCCCGAAATTCAAACTTTTGAGTTTTGACCAATCGAGAAACAAATGATCAGTGAGTCGAGAGCTATCAAACCAACCCAAGACCGTCTCCGTACGACGCACGCTGAGCGAGTTAGAGCGATTTCTGCGTTAAAAACGCGATAATGTCGCTTTTCGTGTTGCGTGTTTGCGTAATTAAGAAACTTTTTTATGCCAAGCGAAAGCGCACGTCGAGACCTTTCAGTTGACCTATCGCGCGCCGCTCTACCACGTAAGACGAGCGAGTAATAGCCGTTTTCACTTTGAACCTTCGGGTTACTGTAGCGCGCGCAATTCAAACTTTTGAATTTCGAAACCTCTTAGCGCAATTCTCAGTAAGTCGAGACCTATCCATAAAGCCCAAGATCGCCTTCCTACGACTTACCAACGCCGAGATCTGAGAGCGTGACGGACGAACGAACGGACGCACGGACGCACGGACGATAAGCTCTCGTAGGGGTTCGCCCGGCTGAGGCCTGGTGTTGCCAAATGTTGGTGCAGTCGTTCTCTACCAGGAATTCCGTTTGATTTGTACGTATTTCTGCGTTGACATTCATCAATGAACAACAGCCTTGGCAATTATGGAATTTTGGCATTTCTATGAAAATTTTGAAAATTGCTATCAAATTTGACGTTAGCAAGAATTTTCTCTTGTTATACTAATTATCCACGGTCTATGCTCTTTCTATTTCTGAAGAAATTTCGTCGCTAGCTAATCGGGTGAAAAAGTCGATTTTCGACATTTTCGTATTTTAATTGTAAATATCTCTAAATTGCAAATTTTCTAAACTGTAAAACCATGTCACAAATTCTTATTGGCGTACGACCTATCCATTTCTGCATTCATATTCGTTAATAAATGACGTTCCATTTGTGTCAATTTATGGAATTTTGATAAATAATCGTGTATTTCTATTAAATTCCACATTTGCAAAAAAATTCCTTCGTGCTACAAATTATCCGCGGTCTATGCTCCTTCCATTTCTGAAGAAATTTCGCCGCTAGCCCATCAGGCGAAAAAGTCGATTTTCGACATTTTGGGGTTTTAATTGCGAATATCTCGAAAATGCGAAATTAGCAACAGGAACGGACACTGGATCCGTACTCAGTGACCTTGACTCTACTTGACCACATATGTCACATATCTTGTTTCGATGCGCGGACAGACAGACAGACACACACACACACACACATTGTCATCCGTATATATACACCTCGCCGCGCTGAGGCGCGGCGAAAAAACGCCCTGTACAACAATGCATCGTGGTATTGTATGAAACGCTGCCCCTGGCAAATCCTAGTAGAAGCATCGTTGAGAAGCTGGCTTTTGGAAAACAAACAAGATTGAATCCGAGAACAGGGAACAACGTTGATCTTGGAGGACAAATGTCAGCCAACGATTAAAATGCGCAGTCCCTCCGGAGTCCTAAGCCAAAAAGGGGGGGGGGGGGGGGGGGAGTTGTGGCCAAAAAAATTGTTTGGGGGGGGGGGAGTCAAGGGACCTGGAAACCCAATACATGCCTACGCACCTTGAGGTCGAGAGGCTTCCGAAGTTGGGTCGCAAGTAGCATCCCGAGCAGATCCAAAGTTGACTCGGCGGCCGACCGCTTGAGATATCTCGTTCGAGGTCTCTTGGGGTGTCTGGAAGCTGTGCAGACGAAATCCAACAGAGTGAAGTCCACGTTTACTTTCGGACTGTGAGTGTCTCCAAAGTGGAGTCTCGAAACCACACTTGAAACCAGTCAAGTCGTCCGGGGGACGCAGTATACTCCACAAATTTCGACTCCTACCTCTTAGTGACTCCTCTGCTGTTGTGGCCTCCTGGCACATCCGATCGCAAAAGTAATGCCGAATTCGTGATCGACATCCCCTAAACCCCCAGGATCGACATACAACACCCCTAACTTCCTATGAACTCCCAGAAATGGAATTCTGCCCCTGGGTTGTGGTAGCATGCAAATTCGTCACAGGCACATTCAAAGGCTAAACGAATGCCAAATTCGTATCTAAAGGCTAAACGAATGCCAAATTCGTAATCAGCGCCCCCGAAAACCCCGAAATCGAGTATAATATTGCCAGAGTCGACCCGACACCCAAAATTCAAACCGACGCGGCAGGGTTACTGTAGCCCTAAAAAAATTAAAACACTTTTCTGGACCAGATTTCAGCATAGAATCGTTTGAAGCCACTTTTGGAACGATTCGGCAACGCATTCGAGCGCTACAAACGCCGAAACGCGAAAACTGCCATTTTCGACAAAGGAGTCAAAAAAGTTGCGGGAAAATAAGCGCCAAAATGGGTCCCGTAGCGATACAATTCTTTTTTTGCACCCTCGGCCCTATCGAGTACTACAACATATCAAAAGATAGTATGTACCATTATATGCAACTTTTTCGAGTTCTACCTTGCCCAACCCAATTTTCAGTTCTTTGAGAATTTGAATTTGAAAATTTTGAATTTCCCGCCAACGGGGACCCCCAGCGTGACCCCATTGGTCTTCCACCCTGGCCCCTTACTAGACCTACCCAAAGCAAAAGACCGTTTGGAATTCGGCAGCTTCAAGCGCGAACGCCGTTGACTCAAAGTTTCTGCTTTCGCGCAGAATCGCTATACACTCCACACTTTTTGTACAGTATATAAATTATCACGAATTCGACCTCGAATTGGCCGATTCGCAGTTCCTTCATGTGGCAAAGACGCAAGGCCGTCGTGTGCGATCCCAAAAACCGCTCCGCGTAGTATTCTATGCAACTTTGACGCAACTCCGCGTTAGCGGGGTCCAAAAAGGCGCGACGGTGCCTCAGGCGTAAAAATGCCTCGAATTTGCCGAAGTCCACATGTCTCCACTGCGACTTTTCGAAGGCGAGAGAGCGCAGCATGCGGCAGGTTTTCGACACTCTGAATTTGTGGTTAAGTCAATTTAATCAGTTTATTAACTATTTAATATATTAACATTATTATTAACCATATTTATATATTGCGAAATCGAATCGCCTCTACCGAATCAGGAAAAGCGTCGGATTGTCGTCCGTTTCCACGCCACAGCTGACGACTCTGCGCCAAATTTCCACCGGTAGCCAGCCAGTCAATTCAAATTGGGCGGGTTCCGTAATTTTTGGCGGGTTGCTGCGCGTCTGACTGCGCGTGACGAGGGCACGCTTGGGAGA
This sequence comes from Linhomoeus sp. GSCO2_2, assembly GCA_030248115.1. Classification (NCBI taxonomy): domain Eukaryota; kingdom Metazoa; phylum Nematoda; class Chromadorea; order Monhysterida; family Linhomoeidae; genus Linhomoeus; species Linhomoeus sp. GSCO2_2. The sequence continues at coordinate 9,934 of JASAMZ010000121.1, read as the reverse complement.
AGGCGAATGATGGCGCATCATCTGGTCTAAATTTAGAAGGGGCAATAAGTAATCGGCGCTCAGCGCTCATTCGGCGCTCAGTTCTCAGTAATCGACGCTCAGTTTGGCGCTCACCGAAAAAAGTCGATTTTAAAAGCAATTCAAAACGGCAGGCGCAGTTTTCTAGTTTTGTACAGCTGAGCGCCGATTACTTACTGCCGACCGTTCGTTCAGGCAAGACGTGCCTCGGTCTACTAGCCCAACTGGCGGTTGCTCCCTATTGGGCTACGCAGCTCAACGGGGCTTCGCGCATCACGCCAGCCCCTCCTTCGCATCAAAATATATCCAGGACGCCACTTGCTAATCCCTTCAACCCCCCCCCCCCCTTATGCCGTTGCATGCTACGCAACACGTTGTGATGCCATGCCGCCCAGCCCACCCGCAGCTCATCTTGGAGCTTTTGAGGTTTTTTCGCCGCGCCTCAGCGCGGCGAGGTGTATATATACGGATGACAATGTGTGTGTGTGTGTGTGTCTGTCTGTTTGTCTGTCTGTCCGCGCATCGAAATAAGATATGTGACGTATGTGGTCAAGTAGAGTCGATGTCGCTGAGTACGGATCCAGTGTCCGTTCCTGTTGCTAATTTCGCATTTTCGAGATATTCGCAATTAAAATTCCAAAATGTCGAAAATCGACTTTTTCGTCTGATGAGCTAGCGGCGAAATTTCTTCAGAAATGGAAAGAGGATAGACCGCGGATAATTTGTAACACAAAGGAAATTTTTTGCAAATGTGGAATTTAATAGAAATACACGATTATTTATCAAAATTCCATAAATTGACACAAATAGAACGTCGTTTATTGACTAGTGTGAATGCAGAAATGGATAGGTCGTACGCCAATAAGAATTTATGAGATGGCTTTACAGTTTTGAAAAATTGTAATTAAGAGATATTTACAAATAAAATACGAAAATGTCAAAAATCGAATTTTTCACCAGATGAGCTAGCGACGAAATTTCTTCAGAAATGGAAAGAGCATAGACCGCGGATAATTTGTAACACAAAGGAAATTTTTTGCAAATGTGGAATTTAGTAGAAATACGCGATTACTTGTCAAAATTGCATACACTGACTAAAATACAACGTCATTTATTGACAAATGTGAATGCAGAAATGGCAAGCGACAAGGCGGCAAGCAGACGAAATTCTTCAGAAATGGCAAGCGTATGGACAGCGGATAATTAGTATAATAACTTATTATAGCAAGAAATTTTCTCTTATTATTAATAAGAGAAAATTTCTTGCTAATGTTAAATTTGATAGAATTTTTCACAAATTTGATAGAAATGCCAAAATTCCATAATTGCCAAGACTGTTGTTCATTGATGAATGTCAACGCAGAAATACGTACAAATCAAACGGAATTCCTGGTAGCGAACGACTGCACCAACATTTGGCAAGTTTTTTTGTTCGATGTGGCGTATTCACGCAGGTATAAAACTTCAGATGAACGGCGTCGTATCATGCCGATAACATATAGCGAACGCGGCGATATCACTGAGCTTTAGATCAGCTGTACAGACAACCGTATCGTGTGAATAGCTGCACTTGGTTGGCGGCACACGTTCTCAAGATACCTTCTCTAGATACGGCTAATGGTGTGTGTAAAGTTCACTATACTGTTCACCAAGGTTTGGCAGACACATTGTATAGGTTGAACTTTTTACACACACAGCTTGTTTCGCCCGCGGGCGACACCCTACGAGAGCTCGGCGTGCATGCGTCCGTGCGTCACGCTCTCAGATCTCGGCGTTGGAAGCTCGTAGAGAGACGATCTTGGGCTCAATGGATAGCTCGAATCACTGATCATTAGTCATAACCGGTGTCGAGCGATACTCAAAAATTTGAATTTCGCGAGTTACAGTAACCCGAAGGTACAAAACGCAAAGCGGCTCTAACTTAGCTTGTCTTACGTCGTAGAGCGGCGGCAATCGACACGTCAGGTGAAAGCTCTCGGCGTGCACTTTCATGTGGCAGCAAAACATCTTTCAATCACGCATACACGCACTGCTCTTTAAGCCAAATTGCGGGCGAAATCAATATTGCTATGCAATACCCTCTTGCGAAGGGGGAGCTCGTGAAGCGGAGCAATACGGGCAATGAGCTCTCGCACTCTCTGCAGAAAGAACGCAACTCTTTGCAATGTCAGTCAGAATACGAGCTCAGCTTTAATACCAGAGCTTGTTGACAAAATTTCACTTTTAATTTAATCTGATAATTAAGTAATCTAATCTAATCTACACGAGAGCTTTAACCTGAAGTGCCGATTGCTGCTCTACGACGCAAGACGCGCGAGTTAGTTAGAGCCGTTTTTCATTTTGGCTTTCGGGTTATTGTAGCGGGCACAATTCAAATTTTTTAAACTCGAAATTGGTCTCGCAAAGCACAGTCTGTCGAGAGACCTATCCATAGCCATCCCGTGTTAGTTCGCGGCCGCCCAGAAACTTCCGCGGAAGTTCCTCAACTATCGTGCCGATACAATCACAAATTGTAGAATTTACCACAAATTCTGGAGTCCAACAGGGAATTGGCGTGAAGTTCAACCTTATCCTTAGTCGGAAGGGTGCATCCGGTATTCTAATGTAGGCAACCGAACGAAATGCGACCACCAGGAATGCACTCTTGAGCGGTGTGAGTGGACACTCACTGTCCAGGGTATGTAAGTGAAGTTTGTGAGTGCCGTTGCTTGTGGTCGCCGGTTCAAATCCCGCGAGAGCCGACGAAGAGAAATTAGCGCTGAAGCGTGATGAATGTGCTTTCGCCTTTCCGAGGCTTTACGATTTCTGACTTCGATTCTGTGACTTGCCGTGTTTCGAGCTCTTCACCACCTGTCGTCCATTCAGGATTTCAAATAGATTGAGTGGTGCCATATTGTGTGCAACTCAGCAATTATCACCTTCCCTGTTGATACCTGCCTGCCTTTCTCGATCGTACGCGCTCTATTGATTCTGATTCTACAGTGTATGTACGTATGTAATGTACAGACCCGAAGAGTCTATCCGCGGTCGTCGTTTAATGATGCGCTTTCTACATACATGAAGAATGAGAATCATTTCCTGTATTTTAATGTTGGCTTACAAGTTCAACCAGGTAAGTCGTCCGGGGGACGCAGTATACTCCACAAATTTGAACTCCTATGCATGGTGACTCCTCTGCTACTGTGGCCTCCTAACACTCCCAATCGCAAAAGTAATGCCGAATTCGTCATCTGCATCTCAAAATACTCCAGAATCGACATACAACACCCCTAACTTCCTATGGACTCTCGGAACAAAAATTCTGCACTTGTGGTAAGGTAGCACGAAGATTGGTCACAGGTGTGATAAAAGTACATCTAAACGCTAAACGAATGCCAAATTCGTAATCAGCGCCCCCGAAAACCCCGAAATCGAGTATAATATCGCGAAAGTCGACCCAACACCCAATATTCAAATGGACGCGGCAGGGTTACTGTAGCTCTGCAAATTTGCCAAAAACACTTTTATGGTCTAGATTTCAACGCAGAATCGTTTGAAACCACTTTTGAACCGATTCGGCAACGCATTCGAGCGCTACAGACGCTGAAACGCGAAAAGCGCAATTCTTGACCCCGGAGTCAAAAAAGTTCCACCAAGATAACTTTTTTGTGTCTCAACCGATTTTCACCGTGCATGGCTCAATCGATAGAGGACATCTGGGAAGGAGCACCAAAAGCGGTCTCGCGGCTCTAGCTGCTACCTATCGCGCACAGCAAACCGTCAAAGTCGGAAAATAGCGAAAAATTGCGAATTTTTCAAATTTGGCGCCAACATGGGTCCCGCAGCGATCCAATTCATTTCTTCCACCCTCGGCCCTATCGAGTACTACAACATATCAAAAGATAGTATATACCATTATATGCAACTTTTTTGAGTTCTACCTTGCCCAACCCAATTTTCAGTACTTTGAAAATTTAAATTTTCGAATTTCCCGCCAACGGGGTCCCGCAGCGTGACCCCATATGTCGTGCAGGTTGCCCACCCACTAGACCTACCCAACGCAAAAAACCGTTTGCAAATCGGCCGCTTCACGCGCGAACGCCATCCGGTCCAAATTTCTGTTTTCGCGCACAAACGCTATATACTCCACACTTTTTTGTGGAGAATAAAAACAGAGAGTTGGCGTCCTCCAAGAGAGCGCCAGAGTTCAACGATTTTTGTTCCTCCGTACTGCACTGTGCTACATACCTACTTACCTAGTTGTCAAAGCATGATGCTCTCCTAGGCTACCTGTCGTACGGCGATGGAGGACAAATCTCAGATGCAGACCGATGTTTAGGGACGGCATCGATTTATTCGATCGAACTGGCGGCACGAGTTCAACGATTTCTGTCCCTCCGTACTGCACTGTGCTACATACCTACTTACCTAGTTGTCAAAGCACAATGCTCTCCTAGCCTACCTATTGTACGGCGACGGAGGACAAATCTCAGACGCAGACCGATGTTTAGGGATGGCATCGATTTATTCGATCGAACTGGCGGCACGAGTTCAACGATTTTTGTTCCTCCGTACTGCACTGTGCTACATACCTACTTACCTAGTTGTCAAAGCATGATGCTCTCCTAGGCTACCTGTCGTACGGCGATGGAGGACAAATCTCAGATGCAGACCGATGTTTAGGGACGGCATCGATTTATTCGATCGAACTGGCGGCACGAGTTCAACGATTTCTGTTCCTCCGTACTGCACTGTGCTACATACCTACTTACCTAGCTGTCAAAGCACGATGCTCTCCTAGCCTACCTATTGTACGGCGACGGAGGACAAATCTCAGACGCAGACCGATGTTTAGGGATGGCATCGATTTATTCGATCGAACTGGCGGCACGAGTTCAACGATTTCTGTTCCTCCGTACTGCACTGTGCTACATACCTACTTACCTAGTTGTCAAAGCATGATGCTGTGATGCCACTTATTCACGACTTCTGCTAACGGTTAGTTTCAGCTTCCGTTCTCACGTAAGGGCTTGTGATTACTTGTGAACCGCTGCCTCCAATCTCACTTTCCCGCGCTAAGTCATCTTTTCCGCTGCCTATGTTTGTCTGAGAGCTTGTCTGTATTGCTTGTAATCGAGGTAGCGTAAAAGCGTAAGCTTGCTTCGAGCCTGTGCGTCGATTGCGTTCATTGCATTGATTGAGGCCATAGCAGTCAGACTGAAGAAGAGTTCGAAAAGTAACCACTGTGAAAGAGAAGCCAAAGAGTGAAAGGGCTTCCATCACAAGTGGTGGCCACAGCCGTCGCCGAGCCATAGCTGTCACAGACACAGCTGAAAGAAGACGAGAAGAAGATCGGCGAAGAAGCCGAATCGGTGAGCCAAAGAAGAAGCCTAAGCCCTCAAGTAGCAGACAGAGAGCCAAGGCGAAGATGTCAGCAGACAAGAAATCCGGTTTGGAGAAAGAAAAGGACGAACTCCAGAGGAGCAACAGAAACCTGCAACAGAACCTGCGGAAAGCTGAAGAAAGCGCTGAAGAAGCGAACAATCGACTCCAAGAGAAAGAAGAGGCGATCCGAGAACTTCAACAACAACTTGACGCCCTGCGAGCCACGACGCCCCCACCGCAGAGGCCAGCGAGACAGAATGTCAAAGAAGAAGACGACGGAAGCGACCCCTATCGAATCGGACTGAAAAGCTTCAGTGGCAGCAACTCCCTGAACGAGACATTCAACGAATGGGTCATGCGATTTGAAGAAGTCAGCGCCGCGAAAAACTGGATTGGCGACAGAAGAGCGGACATCATGCCCCTCTACCTATCGAAAGGAGCGCTGACTGCCTGGCGACAACTGGACCCAGAAACAAAGAAATCCTGGGAGAAGGTGAAGAAAGAACTGACGAAAACCTTACAACCCGTGGAGTCAACGACCTTCTTCCAACAACTACTACACGCCGGACGAAAACAAGGCGCCACAGAATCAGTTGCCGACTACGCTGCAGAGATCGAAAGGTTGGTGCAAGGAGCGCGCCCCATCTCTGACAAGTACCCGAAGACGGCGCAAGAGGAAGAACTCCTCAACTGGTTCATCAGTGGGCTCAGAGACGAATTCTACCAACGCATCATGGAGAAAGCCCCTGAAACCTTCGTGGAAGCCAAGCAGTTCGCCATGAAACTGGAGGCCCACAAGAAAATTTTCATCCAAAGAGCGCAACAGCCCGCTTCAACGACGCAAGACCAGGTACTCTTTTCGATTCGATCCCCAAACCGAACCCCCTACTGCAGTTTCTGTCGGAGAGACACCCACAACTTGGACGAGTGCTGGTCGGTCAAGCGAACCCAAATCCAGCCGCGCCAGTGGCAACCAACCCACTGGTCCCCATCCCCATTTCCTGGCCAACGCTATCCCTCCAACCCAAACTACAACTACAACAACTGGTCGACAAACCGTGGCACTATCACCTGCAACTACTGCAACAAACGAGGGCACGTGTGGAGACAGTGCCTACAACGACAGAGAGACCAGGACAACAACTGGAGACAAGGAGGATCCGCCTCAGCGTATGTCCTGACCTATGGAGAAGAGGACCAGCCGCTCTCCACAAACGACCAGATTCTGGACCAGCTGAGAAAGCTGAACGAGAAGCTTGGAGAGCCGCAACAACAACAGGACGACAACAACGACACTGGCAAGCCGACGCCCTACCTCTTCTCCTTCTACGCTGCCGAACCAGTGCCAGACGACAAGGTACGAACTCTCATCGACGCTGAAACCCAAACGGACAGCGAGACGGACCACGACGATGAAAACGACAATCCAAAGAAGGGCCTGGTGAAGACAGAATCCCGACAGAAGGCAAAGCTGAAGACCACCACCCCAACAACGGCTTATCGACGAGGGGAGGAGGTGGAACCCAGGTGCGACACCAAATTCACCTTGCGAGAGCGTGACGGTGACGACGAAAACGAAAGCGACGACCACTGCGAACAAAATTTTGAAATGAGGGCCACTGAGCCGAAAATGAAAGTGAGGAAAAAGAAGAAAAAGAAACGAAAGAAAAGAAAACCCTGAAACTTTTTGCTGTTGTCGCGCTGCTTGCATATATCGTATCGTGCTAGGGAGCACTCTTTCGTAAGAGGGGGGATTGTGTGATGCCACTTATTCACGACTTCTGCTAACGGTTAGTTTCAGCTTCCGTTCTCACGTAAGGGCTTGTGATTACTTGTGAACCGCTGCCTCCAATCTCACTTTCCCGCGCTAAGTCATCTCTTCCGCTGCCTGTGTTTGTCTGAGAGCTTGTCTGTATTGCTTGTAATCGAGGTAGCGTAAAAGCGTAAGCTTGCTTCGAGCCTGTGCGTCGATTGCGTTCATTGCATTGATTGAGGCCATAGCAGTCAGACTGAAGAAGAGTTCGAAAAGTAACCACTGTGAAAGAGAAGCCAAAGAGTGAAAGGCTCTCCCTCCCCATGACAGTTGCTTCTATGCTTCGACCACTGGTGTTAAATCCAGTCATGCTCCACTTCCGCAGAGGTCGGTATGGCTACCCTGAGGCCCCATGACGTTGCTTCCATGCCTCGGCCACTTGTGTGAAATCAGTCCATGCTCCACTTCCGCAGAGGTCGGTACTGGGCGCCCATTTACTACCTAGGCCCCATTAAGTTGCTTCCATGCCTCGACCACTTGTGTGAAATCCAGTCATGCTCCACTTCCGCAGAGGTCGGTATGGCTACCCTGAGGCCCCATGACAGTTGCTTCCATGCCTCGACCACTTGTGTGAAATCCAGTCATGCTCCACTTCCGCAGAGGTCGGTATGGCTACCCTGAGGCCCCATGACAGTTGCTTCCATGCCTCGACCACTTGTGTGAAATCCAGTCATGCTCCACTTCCGCAGAGGTCGGTATGGCTACCCTGAGGCCCCATGACAGTTGCTTCCATGCCTCGACCACTTGTGTGAAATCCAGTCATGCTCCACTTCCGCAGAGGTCGGTATGGCTACCCTGAGGCCCCATGACAGTTGCTTCCATGCCTCGACCACTTGTGTGAAATCCAGTCATGCTCCACTTCCGCAGAGGTCGGTATGGCTACCCTGAGGCCCCATTACAGTTGCTTCCATGCCTCGACCACTTGTGTGAAATCCAGTCATGCTCCACTTCCGCAGAGGTCGGTATGGCTACCCTGAGGCCCCATGACAGTTGCTTCCATGCCTCGACCACTTGTGTGAAATCCAGTCATGCTCCACTTCCGCAGAGGTCGGTATGGCTACCCTGAGGCCCCATGACAGTTGCTTCCATGCCTCGACCACTTGTGTGAAATCCAGTCATGCTCCACTTCCGCAGAGGTCGGTATGGCTACCCTGAGGCCCCATGACAGTTGCTTCCATGCCTCGACCACTTGTGTGAAATCCAGTCATGCTCCACTTCCGCAGAGGTCGGTATGGCTACCCTGAGGCCCCATGACAGTTGCTTCCATGCCTCGACCACTTGTGTGAAATCCAGTCATGCTCCACTTCCGCAGAGGTCGGTATGGCTACCCTGAGGCCCCATGACAGTTGCTTCCATGCCTCGACCACTTGTGTGAAATCCAGTCATGCTCCACTTCCGCAGAGGTCGGTATGGCTACCCTGAGGCCCCATGACAGTTGCTTCCATGCCTCGACCACTTGTGTGAAATCCAGTCATGCTCCACTTCCGCAGAGGTCGGTATGGCTACCCTGAGGCCCCATTACAGTTGCTTCCATGCCTCGACCACTTGTGTGAAATCCAGTCATGCTCCACTTCCGCAGAGGTCGGTATGGCTACCCTGAGGCCCCATGACAGTTGCTTCCATGCCTCGACCACTTGTGTGAAATCCAGTCATGCTCCACTTCCGCAGAGGTCGGTATGGCTACCCTGAGGCCCCATGACAGTTGCTTCCATGCCTCGACCACTTGTGTGAAATCCAGTCATGCTCCACTTCCGCAGAGGTCGGTATGGCTACCCTGAGGCCCCATGACAGTTGCTTCCATGCCTCGACCACTTGTGTGAAATCCAGTCATGCTCCACTTCCGCAGAGGTCGGTATGGCTACCCTGAGGCCCCATGACAGTTGCTTCCATGCCTCGACCACTTGTGTGAAATCCAGTCATGCTCCACTTCCGCAGAGGTCGGTATGGCTACCCTGAGGCCCCATGACAGTTGCTTCCATGCCTCGACCACTTGTGTGAAATCCAGTCATGCTCCACTTCCGCAGTGGTCGGTGCTACCCTGAGGCCCCATTACAGTTGCTTCCATGCCTCGACCACTTGTGTGAAATCCAGTCATGCTCCACTTCCGCAGAGGTCGGTATGGCTACCCTGAGGCCCCATGACAGTTGCTTCCATGCCTCGACCACTTGTGTGAAATCCAGTCATGCTCCACTTCCGCAGAGGTCGGTATGGCTACCCTGAGGCCCCATTACAGTTGCTTCCATGCCTCGACCACTTGTGTGAAATCCAGTCATGCTCCACTTCCGCAGAGGTCGGTATGGCTACCCTGAGGCCCCATGACAGTTGCTTCCATGCCTCGACCACTTGTGTGAAATCCAGTCATGCTCCACTTCCGCAGAGGTCGGTATGGCTACCCTGAGGCCCCATTACAGTTGCTTCCATGCCTCGACCACTTGTGTGAAATCCAGTCATGCTCCACTTCCGCAGAGGTCGGTATGGCTACCCTGAGGCCCCATGACAGTTGCTTCCATGCCTCGACCACTTGTGTGAAATCCAGTCATGCTCCACTTCCGCAGAGGTCGGTATGGCTACCCTGAGGCCCCATGACAGTTGCTTCCATGCCTCGACCACTTGTGTGAAATCCAGTCATGCTCCACTTCCGCAGAGGTCGGTATGGCTACCCTGAGGCCCCATGACAGTTGCTTCCATGCCTCGACCACTTGTGTGAAATCCAGTCATGCTCCACTTCCGCAGAGGTCG
>JASAMZ010000120.1:0-13051 GCA_030248115.1 Linhomoeus sp. GSCO2_2 | reverse complement strand
TTGTTCTTGGTTCAGTTCATATACTTAAAAAAATTTAAATAACTACCACCTAGTTTTTTAACTGGTTAAAAAACAAAAATTAACTCGTCGGGAGTTTTTGTTGACAACCCTAAGCGTTACTAACGGACAGACGTGCGTACGTACGTACGTACGTACGCACGCACGCCGAGCTCTCCTAGGGTGTCGCCCGGGCGAACAAGCTGTGTGTGTAAAAAGTTCAACCTATACTTTGTGTCTGTCAAATGTTGGTGAACAGTATAGTGAACTTTGTACGCATTGTTAGCCGCATCTGGAGAAAGTGTCTTGAGAATGTGTACCTTAATGCCAAGTACAGCTATCCCCACGATACGGTTGTCTGTACAGCTGATCTGAAGCTCAGTGATATCGCCGCGTTTGCTATATGTTATCGGCATGATACGACGCCGTTTGTCTGATGTTTCCTACATGCGTGAAAACGTCACATCCAACAAAAAAATTCCCAAAAGTTTTGTGCGAGCGAATTCCTGTGTTCAGCGTAGGCATTTGTGTTTCCGAGTGCACATTCATCAAAAAAATTCCCAAAAGTTTTGTGCGAGCGAATTCCTGTGTTCAGCGTAGGCATTTGTGTTTCCGAGTGCACATTCATCAATAAACAGCTGTTCTGGCCATCAGACGAATATCTCGATTTTGACATTTTTAAACATTTTGACATTTTGACATTTTTGACTTTAAAAATTTAAATCTTTGAATTTTCCGCCAACGTGGTCCCGCAGCGTGACCCCATTGGTCTTCCACCCTGACCCCTTACTAGACCTATCCGACGCAAAAGGCCGTTTGGAAATCCCGCGCGAACGCCAGACGGGCAACTTTTCTGCTTTCGCGCACAAACGCTATATACTCCACATTTTTTTGTGGAGTATAACAAGCTGTGTGTGTGAAAAGTTCAACCTATACTTTGTCTCTGTCAAATTCTAGTGAACAGTATAGTGAACTTTGTACACATCGTTGGCCGCATCTGGAGAAAGTGTCTTGAGAATGTGTACCTTAATGCCAAGTACAGCTATCCCCACGATACGGTTGTCTGTACAGCTGATCTGAAGCTCAGTGATATCGCCGCGTTCGCTATATGTTATCGGCATGATACGACGCCGTTTATCTGATGCTTCCTACCTGTGTGAAAACGTCACATCCAAGTTTGGTGCGAGCGAATTCCTGTGTTCAGCGTACGCATTTCTGTTTCCGAGTGCACATTCATCATTATCATCAATAAACAGCCGTTCTGGCCATCAGACGAAGATCTCGAATTTGACATTTATTTAAAATTTTAATTCTAAATATCTCGAATTTGGAATTTATTAAAAATGTAAACCTACAATATGTCACAAATTCTTATTGGCATACGACCTTACCATTGCCGCGTTCAAATTCGTCAAAAAACGACGTTCTATTTTGTTGATTTATGGAATTTTGAAAAATAATCACGTATTTCTATTAAATTCCATATTTGCAAAAAATTTCTCTTGCGTTACAAATTATCCGCAGTCCATGCTTCTTCCATTTCTGAAGAAATTTCGCCGCTATATCATCGGGTGAAAAAGTCGATTTTCGACATTTCCATATTTTGATTGAAAATATCTCGAAATTGCAATTTTTAAAAACTGCAAAACTATGTCACAAATCCTTATTGGCATACGACCTTTCCATTTCTGCATTCACATTCATCAATAAACGACGTTGTATTTTAGTCAATTTACGCAATTTTGACAAATAATCGCGTATTTCTATTAAATTCCACATTTGCAAAAATTTCTTTTGTGTTTCAAATTATCTGCGGTCCATGCTCCTTCCATTTCTGAAGAAATTTCGCGGCTAGCGCATTAGACGAAAAAGTCGATTTTCGACATTTTCGAATTTTAATTGCCAATATCTCGAAAATGCGAAATTAGCAACACAAACGGACACCGGATCCGTACTCAGCGACCTCGACTCTACTTGACCACATATGTCACATATTTTACTTCGGTGCCACGGACGGACGGACGGACACACAGACAGACAGACAGACATTGTCATCCGTATATATATGTTAAAGTGACTACCCGAGTTCAGGGAGAACCCGAGTACTCGGGTTCTCCCTGGTTCTTTAGTGAGAACCCGAGTACTCGGGTTCTCACTGATGGAGTTAGTGAGAACCCGAGTAGAGTGGCCGACAAGCTGCGTATGACCGAGAGCGCGCGTGTGAGGCCGATGAAACTGTGGGGGGGGGGGGGGGGGGGGGGGGGGGGGGGGCCGCCCCTCCAAACCGCGCAATCTCTGGTCGGCGAGGCACAGTCGGCCTGAGCAGTAGGTGAATTAGATGGAGGAGTGTTCATACCACTTAACGTTTGCACTAAAACTCGGTCGGCGTCGCGCCTGGCGGGTCGAAAACTGAGGCTTAGCGCGACCACCAACTTCAGGGCGCGCGCCGCGCGCCCTGAAGTCGGTCACCGGTCGCGTTAAGCCTAAGCTTCGACCCGCCAGACTGCGACGCCGACTGACTCTTGTGCACTGTGGGCGCAGGGCGAGCCTAAGCATAGCCTGAATTCAAAGGAATATACAGCTGTCAAAGACAAATAATTATAATGTCAACCGGACTTCCTCAAATTACGTTACAAATGCTTTCCCCAAAGTAGAAGCTGCTATAGCAGATTGAAAGCGGCGATTATTTGCCCACTATGTAACTTGGTAGGTTTCATTGTACTGCGCGGGCTCCCTCGGTCGAGCGCGCCCTGCCGCCCGCCGCCTCTCTACTCGGGTTCTCACCAACTGCATCAGTGAGAACCCGAGTACTCGGGTTCTCACTAAATAACCAGGGAGAACCCGAGTACTCGGGTTCTCCCTGAACTCGGGTTCTCCCCGTGACATATACACCTCGCCGCGCTGAGGCGCGGCGAACAAGCTGTGTGTGTAAAAAGTTCAACCTATACTTTGTGTCTGTCAAATTTTGGTGAACAGTATAGTGAACTTTGTACACATCGTTACCCGCATCTAGAGAAGGTATCTTGAGACCGTGTACCTTTATACCAAGTGCAGCTATCCCCACGATACGGTTGTCTGTACAGCTGATCTAAAGCTCAGTGATATCGCCGCGTTCGCTATATGATATCGGCATGATACGTCGCCGTTTATCTGATGTTTCCTACTTGCGTGAAAACGTCACATCCAACAAAAAACTTGCCAAAAATTTGGTGCTCTTGTCATACTACCTTTCTATTCTACGTTCACATTCATCAATAAACAAAGTTTTGGCAATTTATAGAATTTTGACATTTCTGTCAAATTTTGAACATTTTTATCAAATTCAACATTTGCAAAAATTTTCATCTGTGTTACAAATTATCCGCGGTCTATGCCCTTGCCATATTTGAAGAAATTTCGCCGCTAACTCATCAAGCGAAAAATCCGATTTTCGGAATTTTTGTATTTTAATTCTGAATATCTCGAAATTGCAATTTTTCAAAACTGTAAAACTATGTCACAAATTCTTATTGGCATACGGCCTTACCATTTCTGCATTCACATTCGTCAATAAATGACGTTCTATTTTTGTCAATTTATGGAATTCGACAAATAATCGCGTATTTCTATCAAATTTCACATTTGCAAAAATATTCTTTTGTGTCACAAACTATCCGCTGTCTATGCCCTTTCCCTTTCTGAAGAAATTTCGTCGCTAGTCCATCAGACGAAAATGTCGATTTTGTCACTTTCTTGATTTTAATTCTAAATATCTCGAAATTGGAATTTATTAAAACTTTAAAACTAGTTCACAAATTCTTACTGGCATACGGCCTTACCATTTCTGCATTCACATTTGTCAATAAATAACATTGTATTTTTGTCAATTTGTGGAATTTTGACAAATAGTCGCGTATTTCTACTAAATTCCACATTTTCAAAAAATTTCTTTTGTGTTACAAATTATCCACTGTCTATGCCCTTTCCATTTCTGCAGAAATTTCGCCGCTAGCTCATCAGGCGAAAAAGTCGATTTTCGACATTTTCATATTTTAATTATGAATATCTCGAAAATGCGAAATTAGCAACACAAACGGACATCAGATCCGTACTCAGCGACCTCGACTCTACTTGACCACATATGTCACATATTTTGCTTCGGTGCCACGGACGGACGGACGGACGGACGGACACACACACACACACACACACACACACACACACACACACACACACACACACACACACACACACACACACACACACACACACACACACACACACACACACACACAAGACAGACATTGTCATCCGTATATATACACCTCGCCGCGCTGAGGCGCGGCGAAAAAACGGCATGCTGTATACTAATCTTCTAAACAATACCATAAGTTGTTGATGGTAGTCTGGAGCAGTGATAACGCGAGTAACTTTTCAAGTACAAGATTAGTGTACGGAGACAAGCGGATTCTGGACGCGTCGGCGTCCAGTTTCCGCATAATGCCGTTTCTGGACGACACGGCGTCCAGAATACGCATTGGAAAGAAGAAGCATGCATCACCGCACCATGCGTAATCTGGACGTCCAGAAGCAGCATTTCTTTGCCATCATGACGGAGGCGCACAGCAGGCCTAAGCAGGGGGTGAAGTAGATGGAGGAGTGTTCACCCCACTTACAGTTTGCACTAAAACTCGGCCAGCGTCGCGCCTGGCGGGTCTCAGCTGAGGCTTAGCGCGACCACCAACTTCAGGGCGCGCGTAGCGCGCCCTGAAGTCGGTCACCGGTCGCGTTAAGCCTAAGCTTCGACCCGCCAGACTGCGACGCCGACTGACTCTTGTGGACTGTGGGCGCAGGGCGAGCCTAAGAATAGCCTAATTTCAAAGGAAAATTATACTTTCATAGACAACAACATTGTAATCAATCAAGGAATGCGTATTCTTGACGTCCAAGTTACGCATATAGAGCCAGGAGCATGCTTCTTCTTCTCCAAAGCGGATTCTGGACGGCGCCGCGTCCACAATCCGCAATATTCGGAAACTGGACGCGTCGCCGTCCAGAAGCCGCATATGCGTGCGTGCGTGCGTGCGTGCGTGCGTGCGTGCGTGCGTACGTGCGTACGTGCGTGCGTGCGTGCGTGCGTGCGTGCGTGCGTGCGTGCGTGCGTGCGTGCGTGCGTGCGTGCGTGCGTGCGTGCGTGCGTGCGTGCGTGCGTGCGTGCGTGCGTGCGAGCGAGCGAGCGAGCGAGCGAGCGAGCGTGCGTGCGTGCGTGCGTGCGTGCGTGCGTGCGTGCGTGCGTGCGTGCGTGCGTGCGTGCGTGCGTGCGTGCGTGCGTGCGTGCGTGCGTGCGTGCGTGCGTGCGTGCGTGCGTGCGTGCGTGCGTGCGTGCGTGCGTGCGTGCGTGCGTGCGTGCGTGCGTGCGTGCGTGCGTGCGTGCGTGCGTGCGTGCGTGCGTGCGTGCGTGCGTGCGTGCGTGCGTGCGTGCGTGCGTGCGTGCGTGCGTGCGTGCGTGCGTGCGTGCGTGCGTGCGTGCGTGCGTGCGTGCGTGCGTGCGTGCGTGCGTGCGTGCGTGCGTGCGTGCGTGCGTGCGTGCGTGCGTGCGTGCGTGCGTGCGTGCGTGCGTGCGTGCGTGCGTGCGTGCGTGCGTGCGTGCGTGCGTGCGTGCGTGCGTGCGTGCGTGCGTGCGTGCGTGCGTGCGTGCGTGCGTGCGTGCGTGCGTGCGTGCGTGCGTGCGTGCGTGCGTGCGTGCGTGCGTGCGTGCGTGCGTGCGTGCGTGCGTGCGTGCGTGCGTGCGTGCGTGCGTGCGTGCGTGCGTGCGTGCGTGCGTGCGTGCGTGCGTGCGTGCGTGCGTGCGTGCGTGCGTGCGTGCGTGCGTGCGTGCGTGCGTGCGTGCGTGCGTGCGTGCGTGCGTGCGTGCGTGCGTGCGTGCGTGCGTGCGTGCGTGCGTGCGTGCGTGCGTGCGTGTGTGTGTGTGTGTGTGTGTGTGTGTGTGTGTGTGCGTGTGTGTGTGTGTGTGTGTGTGTGTGTGTGTGTGTACGGAACACGAACTAGACATGACGGTTAGTGCCCCCGATGGAGTCGAATGCGCTGAGTAACGTGCTGTTGTCCGTTTCTGTTGCTAATTTCGCTGTTTCGAGATATCTACAACTAAAATTTAGAAACGACGCATATGCGGATTCTGGACGTCACATATACAGGGTGGCCCACGGTGGGTTTGCCAACTTTGTTCGTTCACTGTATGAGATTGCGCTAACCGATTGATCTGAAACTTTGGAGGTTTGTAGTTTCATGGTCAACTTAGATATTCTCCAGGCGAGAGGTTTGTAAAATGCATCACGAGCAAGTGACAGAGCCGCAAAGCCAAACCCCTGATTTTCTAGGGTGGTAAACACGTGAATCACCGCCATTCACGCAGTGTTGAACGTTGTGCGAAGCGGTAAACGGCATTTGAAGGCAAGAAAACAAGCTTTCAGATGACAAAAGAATGGACTTTGTAACGCAAACGACGCGCGCGGTACACTCAACCAAATTTAGTCAAATCGTGCTGTAGAAGGAGAAACGGGCGCCACGTGCATCAGAAGGCGGTCAACGAGGTTTGCAGAGACACTTCCACCAAATTTGCTTGGTTGTACCTCGCGCGTCGTTTGCGTTACAAGCTCCATTCTTTTGTCATCTGAAAACTTGTGTTCTTGCCCTTCAAATGCCGTTTACCGCTTCGCACAACGTTCAACACTGCGTAAATAACGGTGCTTCACGTGTTGACCACCCTCGAAAATCAGGGGTTTGGCTTTGCGGCTCTGTCCTTTGCGCGTGATGCATTTAGCAAACCTCTCGCCTAGAGGATATCTAAGTTGAACATGAAACTACAAGCATCCAAAGTTTCAGATCAATCGGTCAGCGCAATCTCATACAGTGAATGAACAAAGTTGGCAAACCCACCGTGGGCCACCCTGTATACGAACGCTATTGTCCGTTCGTGTTTCTGTCTGTCTGTCTGTGTGTCTGTCTGTGTCACAAAACTAGACATGGCGGTTAGTGCCCCCCAATGGAGTCCAATGCGCTGAGTAACGTGTCGGTGTCCGTTTCTGTTGCTAATTTTGCTATTTCGAGATGTTTACAATTAAAATATGATAATGTCAAAAATGACGCTTATATTTACAAGCCGTATCGACAAAGTTTTTGCTGAAATGGAAAGGGTATAAGACGCGATGAATTTGTCACATCGCTTCGGATTTTAGAATTCACGAAATTAGGGATATTTTCAAGGGTCTTTTCGCCCGGCCTCAGCCTGGCGAACCCCTACGAGACTTGTCGTGCGTTCGTGCGTTCGTCCGTTCGTTCGTCACGCTCTCAGATCTCGGCGTTGGAACGTCGTAGGAAGGCGATCTTGGGCTCTACGGAAAGGTCTTGACTCACTGATCATTCAGCTAAAGGTTTCGAAATTTAAAACTTTGAATTTCGCGAGCGACAGTAGCTCAAAGGTTCAAAACGCAAAACTTCTCTAACTCGCTCGTCTTACGTTGTAGAGCGGCGTGAGATAGGTCAACTAAAAGCTCTCGACGTGCTCTTTCACTTGGCATTAAAATTTTCTTAATTATGTACGCAAACACGCACCACGAAAAGCGACATGCTCGCGTTTTTAACATAGAAATCGCTCTAACTCGCTCAGCGTGCGTCGCAGAGAGACGATCTTGAGTTTCTTGGTTTCTGAATTATGCAAAAATTCACGTATGGAAAAAATTATACGGTCGGGCAATAATTTTTTCGCCCACACTCAGGCGGGCGAGACTATACGAGAGCTCGGCGTACGTACGCCCGTCACGCTCTCAGATCTCGGCGTTAGAAAGTCGTAGAGCGGAGATCTTAGGCTCTACGGATAGGTCTCGACTAGGTTTCGGATAGGATAGGATACATAGGTCTCGGATAGGCTCATCGATCATTCCGCTAAGAGGTTTTGAAATTCAGAAGTTTGAATTGAGCGCGCTACAGTAACCCGAAAGTCAAAACGCAAAACGGCCCTAGCTCGCTCGTGTTACGTCGTAGAGCGGCAATCGACACGTCAGGTGAAAGCTCTCAACGTGTTCTTTCATGCGTCTGCAAAAGTTTTTTAAATTACGCAAACACGCACCGCGGAAAACGCAATTCTCGGCATTTTGACGCTATAATCGCTCTAACGCGCTCAACTTGCGCCGTAGTGAGACGATCTCAAGCTTTTTGGATAGCTTCCGACTCACTGATCATTTGTTCTCCCATTGGTCAAAACTCAAAAGTTTCAATTTTGCGAGTTACAGTAACTCGAAGGTGCGAAAGCACAAAACGGCTCTAGCTCGCTCGTATTACGTCGTGGAGCGGCAATCGACACGTGAGGTGAAATCTCTCGACGTGCCCTTTTTTGCAGCAGCAACAATTTTTAGTTACGCAAACACGCACCGCGGGAAACGTCATTCTGGGGGTTTTGACGCTAAGATGGCTCTGACTCGCTCAACTTGCGTCGTAGAGAGACGATCTCAAGCTTATTGGATAGCTTTCGGCTCAATGATCATTTGTTCTCCGATTGGTCGAACTCAAAAGTCTGGATTTCGCGAGTTACAGTAAATCGCAAGTGCAAAAGCACAAAACGGCTCTAACTCACTTGTCTTACGTCGTAGAGCCGCAATCTACACGTCAGATAAAAGCTCTCGGCGTGCTCTTTCATGCGGCAGCAATAAACTTTTCAATAACGCAAGCACGCACCACAGAATACGCCACTCTCGATATTTTAACACTACGATCGCTCTTTGCTACATCCAGAAGTGCGACACGGTTTTATTGCTCGTAAGTCGTAGTGCACGGTTTTGTGCTCTGTCAATTGTTTGCCAAAACTTTTACATGTTGTCACTTTTCTAAAAGCGTTGCTTGAAGGAGGGATGTTCTTGCTCTAAAAGCCAAATCGCGGGCGAAATCAATATATATTGCTATGCAATACCCTCTTGCGAGGCGGGGGCTCATGAAGCGGAGCATGCGGGCGATGAACTCTCGCACTCTCTGCAGAAAGAACGCAACTCTTTGCAATGTCAGTCAGAATACAAACTCAACTTTTTAATACCGGAGCTTGTTTGGCAGCCAAAACGCCTCGGAACGGTTTTTCAAAAGCGTTCCCAACATGTCGTCTTGTGGCGCAACACTACTCAAGGAGGTATGACGTCGCCCGCCTGCCTGAAAAAAATCGCAGCTCTGTTTTCCGCCTAGAGAATGGACAACGGCGACGTTCTACTCTGAGCCTGTTTACAGTTTTCAGCTCAATAAAACTGTCTTTTAATACTTCAGAGACAACACAAATACGGCGACGGAATCAGTCGATCTGCAGTGCAACAAAACATTGGCAGAGAAGACAAAGAAGTTGTACAGTGTCAAGGAAATATCGAAGAACAAGACGGATGAAATTGCCTATGACCTTAACCTGTACGTCGAGTTCTTACATTCTCACGGGGTGAAGCCTTGGATCGCCGGCGGGACGTTGCTCGGTGAGAGAAAACTACCAACTGTAGGGGCAACTCCCTCCTACATTCTCAAGCCATGAAGCTGAACCTCCCATCCTCCATACGGTTGATATAACAAGTTTAGAGCAACTAGCTTTGTGTGAAAACTGAGCACCACTTTGGCATTCGTGTAAATTTGATAGCGTGTGCGCGATAGTGTGCGCTTAATAGTGAAGTGTCGCTAGACATTTGGTTGAAAATCTGGTGGAATATCGCCGCAATTGGTCTTGGAAATATTGCATTTTGTTTGTGGTACCTGATGATCGCAAATGGAGCAGAAGATTCGCCGCAGGCACACTTTGCGATATATTTGTGGCACCCATACGTGTAACCGAGGGGGGGGGGGGGGGGCTGGGGTAGGGTAGAATTTCAACCAGGCAAGTCGTCCGGGGGACGCAGTATACTCCACAAATTTGAACTCCTATGCACGGTGACTCCTCTCCTGTTGTGGCCTCCTAACACTCTCAATCGCAAAAGTAATGCCGAATTCGTCATCTGCATCTCAAAATACCCCAGAATCAACATACAACACCCCTAACTTCCTGTGGACTCTCAGAACCAAAATTCTGCACTTGGGGTACGGTAGCACGCAGATTGGTCACAGGTGTAATAAAAGTACATCTAAACGCTAAACAAATGCCAAATTCGTAATCAGCGCCCCAGAAAGCCCCGAAATCGAGTATAATATTGCGAAAGTCGACCAAACACCCAATATTCAAATGGACGCGGCAGGGTTACTGTAGCTCTGCAAATTTGCCAAAAACACTTTTCTGGACCAGATTTCAACGTAGAATCGTTTGAAACCACTTTTGAACCGATTCGGCAACGCATTCGAGCGCCACAGACGCTGAAACACGAAAAGCGCAATTTTTTACTCCGGAGTCAAAAAAGTTCCACCAAGATGACTTTTTTGTGTCTACCGATTTTCTCCGTTCATGGCTCATTCGATAGAGGACATCTGGGAAGGAGCACCAAAAGCAGTCTCGTCGGTCTAGCTGCTACCTAGCCCGCACAGCAAACCGTCAAAGTCGGAAAATAGCGGAAAATCGCGAATTTTTCAAATTTGGCGCCAAAATGGGTCCCGCAGCGATCCAATTCTTTTTTTGCGTGTTCGGCACTATCGAGGGCTACAACATATCAAAAGATAGTGTATACCATTATATGCAACTTTTTCAACTTCTACCCTGTGTAACCCATTGTTCAGTACTTTGAGAATTTAAATTTTTGAATTGCCCGCCAACGGGGTCCCGCAGCGTGACCCCGTATATCGTGCAGGCTGCCCACCCACTAGGCCTACCCAACGCAAAATACCGTTTGCAAATCGGCTGCTTTACGCGCGAGCTATATCCGTTGTAATTTTCTGCTTTCGCGCACAAACGCTATATACTCCACACTTTTTTTTCGCCCGGCCTCAGCCGGGCGAACCCCTACGAGAGCTTATCGTGCGTGCGTGCGTCCGTTCGTTCGTATGTCACGCTCTCAGATCTCGGCGTTGGAAAGTCGTAGGAAGGCGATCTTGGGCTCTACGG
Source organism: Linhomoeus sp. GSCO2_2 (assembly GCA_030248115.1). Lineage (NCBI taxonomy): Eukaryota > Metazoa > Nematoda > Chromadorea > Monhysterida > Linhomoeidae > Linhomoeus > Linhomoeus sp. GSCO2_2. The sequence continues at coordinate 2,031 of JASAMZ010000120.1, read as the reverse complement.
AAAGCTCTCGACTTACTGGTAATGTCGCTAAGAGACGTCGAAATTCAAAAGTTTGAATTGCGCGCGGTACAGTAACCCAAAGGTTCAAACTGAAAACGGCTATTACTCGCTCGTCCTACGTCGTAGAGCGGCGTGCGATAGGTCAACTGAAAGGTCTCGACGTGCTCTTTCACTTGGCATAAAAAGTTTCTTAATTACGCAATCACGCAACACGAAAAGCGACATTCTTGCGTTTTTAACGCAAAAATCGCTCTAACTCGCTCAGCGTGCGTCGTACGGAGACGGTCTTGGGTTGGTTGTATAGCTCTCGACTCACTGATCACAGGGATCACAGGATCACACATCGACTCACAGGGAGCTACAGTAACCCAAAGGTTTAAAACGCGAAACTTATCTAACTCGCTCGTCTTTCGTCATAGAGAGACGATCTTGAGTTCGTTAAATACGTTTCGGCACACTGATAATTCCGTAAAGAGAAGTCGAAATTCAAACGTTTGAATTGCGCGCGCTACAGTAACCCGAAGGTCCAAAACGCAAAACGGCTCTAACACGCTCGTCTTACGTCGTAGAGCGGCGTGCGATAGGTCAAGTAGAAGGTCTCGACGTGCAACTTTCGTTTGGCGTTAAAACTTTTGTTAATTTCGCAAACACGCATTACGGAATACGCCATTCTCGACATTTTTGCACTACAATCGCTATAACTCGATCAGCGTGCGTTGTAGAGAGACGATCTTGAGTTTATTGAATAGCTCTCGACTCACTAATCATTTTCCTTCTATTGGTCAAAACTCAAAAATTTGAATTTTGCGATTTGCAATTTGAATCAAAACAGTAACCCAAAGGTTTAAAACGCAAAACTTCTGTAACTCGGTCGTCTTCCGTCGCAGAGAGACAATCTTGAGTTCGTTAAATAGGTTTCGACACAGTGACCATTGCGTTAAGACAAGTCGAGATTCAAAAGTTCGAATTGCGCGTGCTACAGTAACCCGAAGGTCAAAAGCAAAACGGCTCTAACTCGCTCGTCTTACGTCGTAGAGCGGCGTGCGATAGGTCAACTAAAAGGTCTCGACGTACTCTTTCACTTGGCGTAAAATGTTGTTAATTACGCAAACACGCACCACGAAAAGTGACATTCTCGCGTTTTTAGCATAGAAATCGCTCTAACTCGCTCAGCGTGCGTCGTAGAGAGACGATCTTGAGTTGCTGGATAGCTCTTGACTCAATGATCATTTGTTCTTCTATTGGTCGAAACAGTAGTAGTCTATAGTTTGAATATCGCAAGCTACAGTAACCCAAAGGTTCAAAACGCAAAACTTCTCTAACTCCCTTGTCTTCCGTTGTAGAGAGACGATCTTGAGTTTGTTGAATAGGTTTCGGCACACTGATCATTCCGTTAAGAGAAGTCGAGATTCGAAGGTTTGAATTTTGCGAGCTACAGTAATCCAAAGGTTCAAAAAGCAAATCGGCCCTAACTCGCTCGTCTTACGTTGTAGAGCGGCATTCGTTCGGCATTCGAAAGCTTACGTTGAGGCAGTTGTTGAATGGTCATTCCTAAAAAAATACTTTTGTTTTTTCGCCCGCCCTCAGGCGGGCGACACCATAGGAGAGCTCGGCGTGCGTGCGTACGTACGTCCGTCCGTGCGTCCGTGCGTCCGTGCGTCACGCTCTCAGATCTCGGCGTTGGAAAGTCGTAGAGCGGAGATCTTGGGCTCTACGGATAGATCTCGACTCACTGATCATTCCGCTAAGAGGTTTCGAAAGTCAAAAGTTTGAATTGCGCGCGCTACAGTAACCCGAATGTCACAACGCAAAACGGCTCTAACTCGCTCGTGTTACGTCGTAGAGCAGCAATCGACATGTCAGATGAAAACTCTCGACGTGTTCTTTCATGCGTCTGTAAAAGTTTTTTAATTACGCAAACTCGCACCGCGGAAAACGCCATTCTCGGCATTTTGACGCTAAAATCGCTCTAACGCGCTCAACTTCCATCCTAGAGAGACGATCTCGAGCTTTTTGGATAGCTCCCGACTC